>OV725082.1:101774701-102017201 GCA_928085145.1 Nezara viridula
ACCTACATCTGCTGTACTGCCAACAGCGTCACTGCTTTGGGAGCGGTCAGAAGTGAGCAGTATAGATATGACGTCATACCTAGACTGCCAACGGAATAGGCTCCTTTCTATTCCACTAAAGCTGTCCTTAACTGCTAGCAGTTGGTCGTACGACAGTATGGCGTGGTGGGCAGTACCAGTCAAATAATCTTCACAAGACTTGTAATTCTAGATATAATTTAATTAAGTAATTATGAATATAAAAATAAATGTTATATGAAGTAAATAAAATTATAATATAAAATAAAATTAGATATTTAATATCCTGAAAGGAATTATTTTAAGGAATACAAATTAAACTATTATAATATTTATAAATCTTCTATTTTTTTTTTTTTTAGTAACAAATGCTGCTTTAGATTCGAAATATAATAGAGAATGGATTGTAACTGATTTCTTACTTATAGCTATTAGAGGATATTCACTCTACAAAACTGGTGTAAGAACAAGGCAGTAACCATTTCTCATTGCTGTCTGGAAGATAGACCGCATCGATTTTCTCCGAGTGTAACATCCAAATCCCTACCGAGCAGACTTTTATCGTTTTATCGATTTTTCACTATTTTATTACACTAGATGTTTCCTATTTGATTAGGATTTTTTAATTAAAAATCAGTCATACCTATATTCCTTATCAAATAGTATTGTCATACGAAGATTCTATTAGCTTCGTAAAAAGGAAGAATATTGTTATTAAAATTGAATATATTAATTTCTGTTGGAGTGGATTGAATGAAAACGCATTAGATTTTTCTTTTATTGTGGATCTACATGATGCGTGATAAATTCAAGAAAACTGCTATTAATTGACTCGTTAAATAAAATTCAAAACACTTTTCTTTTTTATTTATTATACTTAGCATCTGCGGTCAAAATCAGTTGCAGAATGACTATGCATAAAACACCTATACTAAGCTCTGTATCTAAATCTGTACTTAAAAATAGTTCATATTTAATAAGGTTTTAATATAGACTTGAATGTGTTCTTTTTGATTTACTTATCTTTATGTTATTTTTTTTTGTTTCATATACGTTTTGATACGTTTTATGTATTAGGTTAGAAAGAGAGAGGAGAGAATGTGAGTGGGAACATGTATAGGGGGAGAGAAGGAAGAGAAAGGGTACAGAATGATAATAAATGAATGAAAGAAATAGTAAAAATTATAAAAAAAAAAAAAAAAGGAAAAAAAAAAAAAAATATATATATACGTATAAAATATTGTATACTATGCTCATACATATTGTTAATCCTATAATTGTATAATAATTTTAAATAATGTCTGTAGTGATTAATAAGTATGCTGTGTTGTTAGCAACCCAATGTAATTGGGCAGCACCATTTTATTTTATTTTATGATAATAAAGTGATTCTCTCTCTCTTTGTTGTTATTTTCTTCTGTTTATTTTATCTTTTCTGTATTGGTATGAATGTGGTCTTACCTCCCTATAATTATTGTCCAAGTGACAGAATATTATATTAATAAATAAACAAGCAATAATAATAAAAAATAAATAAATAAGTTTTTATATTTTATTCATGGAGATTCCTTTTTCAGATTTTTTTTTTCCTAGAGAGATTTTTTTTTCTACGCGTCTAAATATTTTGTTTTATTTTTTCATTATAACAATTTTTTCCTATTATAAGAATATTTTACATCACTGGGGAAAATATAAATGAATATATTTTAATGTAAATATTGTATATAGGTATGTATGTGTTCTTGTTATTTATTTATTTTTAGGTTATTTTGTTCTTATTTATTGTATATATATTATTTTTCTGTATAATTTATTTTATTTATTGTACATAGAGTGTGAATGTGATCTCAGAACACTATTATAAATGTTCTTTAGACAGATCGTAATATTTTTCAATAAATAAATTTTTATATATATATATATATATATATATATATATATTAAAAATATAATATATTTAAAAAGAGTTAAAATATAAATATATATTTTTACGTATATCCATAATTCCTATATATTTTTATTTACACTAATTAAATCATATATTAGTTGATCAAAATTATACCAGAATCAATTAAATTATAAAAAAAAATTAATTAGATGCTTCATTTGTTAGAATTATATTTACCTGAAATAAGAGGATACAAAAAAAAAAATCCAAGTATAATTAAAATTTAGATCTCATTTTCTACATTCATAATTTCCAAAATAAGGACTGAAATGTGGCTGAATGATTTTTGTTTACAAATATATATATATATATATATATATATATATATATATATATATATATATATGTATATATTTTTGCTATAAAAAATTGATTTGCGCCTATCATGTTATATAATAAAATTTACAACTGTATTAACTAAAAATACAAGTTAATGTGAATTGGTATAATGACGTGTAGAGAAGCTATTGTTGGCACTTCAATAATATTTATTGAAAGGTCCCAAAGCCGTGTTCTTTTCAGACGCATAGGAGGATTGTCAGGAATCGGGGAGGATAAAAGATTAGAAACTAGTCGTTTTGGATGGTCTTAAACTTTATTATGGAGGCATAATAATCTGGATTGGACTAAATCAATAATTTATGAAACATTAAAGTCATTATGGATTTTATTTTATTTGTGATAAAGTAAGGACCATTTAAATTTTTTAATGAATGAATTAAAAAGTGTCTTTTGCATAAATAATAAGGTGTAAAAATTCAATGAAATTTAATGAGGTTTTCTATTAAATATTTTCTGATAATTCAGCTCTATAATTATAAATTTTAATTTTTTATACATTTGGATTATAATTAAAGGATAACTCATGCAAGGTAAGGAAGGATAATTCATGCAAATTTAAACCTATTATAATTTATAAATCGTGTTGAAACGTAACAAAAATATTGAGATTATATTTCTCTTTTAAATTTTATTCAGTTCATTGAAATTTGCATGATTAAGAGGTTTGGCTGCTTCTTACCGATTTTGAAAGAAGCATCATAAAAGTGTGTTTTCAGGTGACATTTTTGGAATTGCCACTCTTTGGAGAATACTGTTGCTTAACACGAACCTTTTTAAAGGCTTTACTGCTTTGCTTTTCCCATTGTCAAAGAATAACGTGGGTCAAAGGCCTTTGCGGGGTTTTCGCGGAATTCAATAGTATCCTTCCGCATTGTAGATTATTCGATATCCAAAATATTGTGGAGATTGAAAGATTCCGTTTTGACGAGATTGATCTTTTACATTTTCGTTTAGTATGTTATGATGTAAGAGCCAGTTTTTTTATTCCTTGGTGCCAATGCGTTCCTCTCTTTAAAATCCTTTTCCTATTAGGTTTGTTCTTTGTGTGTCAAAAAATCATCGATTACATATTTTAATTCTGTATCTGAATATATTAAGAACGAAATATGATTAACTTCTTACCTTCTGTTATAAATAAAATGAATCCTAGACTCCATATCTCATGAAAGAAGCAATCCCTAATCAATCTATTGCCCTACAATGGTACAATTGCATAGTTTATTTATAAATAATACTCATTTTTCATAACGCACAGAAAATTTTAATTCAAAGTATTTTTTTTTTTTAATTTTTATTATGATATTTACAACTGTATTAGTATGAATACATCAAGTAAATTATTCAAAAGATGTTCAATGTTTTCAAAAAATCAAAAGTTTCCAAGCCTTGATCTGATTTCTATTATTTAATGTCTGGAACTCTAAGATCTTTCTTATAGGAGCCATGTTCAAGACTAGAAATGAAGGGTATTATTAAAAAAATATCATTTTTTTAAACTAATATTTTTTTCTCTATTGAGTAATATTAAATTTTGTCACATTTAAGAACATTAGTAATAGAGCTGCTTAAGTATAAGTATAATAAAAACAAATATATTAGTAAATGTCAATATTTTAGATTAATAAATTTTGTTAGCTATATTTTATCATTTGTAAGATATTTTTTATTTATTTGGAACTTGACAAAAAAGAATCTTACTATATTCAAACTTATTACATTCTATATTAAAAAGTTTTTTATTTTATATTATTATTATTTTTTTTTTTTTTTGTCTTTCAATATTTATTTGTACCTGCAAGAATGAGGTGTTACTGGATATTGTCTTTCCTCATGCCTGACATATCATTATTTCGTGTAAATAATGACATGTCTGGCATGAGGTAAGACAATATCCAGTAACACCTCATTCTTAGATTGTTTTCTTAGTTTGGTTGTTTAAGAAAGGAGATCTGACATCCATAGTATTTTTGTTCTTCTCACATTCAGGGGTATCTCACATCTGTAGCCGTTTCTTATTAAACTGTTGTTATATCCGTTTAAATTTGTGTAATCCGTTTAAAGTCGTTAGTATGAGGTCATTATGTGTTACTCAACTGTTGGTAGGAGACCTCCTACGGACAGTAGGGAGGTGGAAATCAGTAGAGTTTTGTTATGAGTTAAAATAATTTTGATTTGAAGGTTTAAAGTTTTTGTAGGTGGGTCTTTCCCACAAAAAAGTGGGAGGAAAAAGTGTCTTAGGTGGGTCTTAAAGTTTTTGTGGTGGGTCTTGACATATCTGCCTATCTGTGATAATTATATCCATATGGGTTGAAGTAAAAGTAAGAACATACATGTATGCAGTTTCTGTATCGGTTTCAGTTTTGAATATTTGGAAAAAAGTGAGTAAAGTAGTTTGAGTCGTTTGTTGTTTTTTCCTTTCATTTCATTTTAACTTGCGAGTCCCATATCTTATTAGCTTTATCAAGTCACGTTTTATTTATTTCCACCATATCCATTTATTTACTTTAACTCTGTCATCATATTAATTCTACTTTATTATTATATCACCAAAGATTTCTTAAAAAGAGAACCGAAAAGTAAAGTAAAAAAACAAAAGAGTAGATACCAATATTATTTATTCATCTTATTATTTGTATAACAGTAATCAAATAACTTTTAATATTCCAAACTAATTATTAAACCTACGTTTCGACCCAAATATTCTGGCTAAAAATAACAAGATACAAAGCTGTAGAATAATCTAAGATGGTTAAGATAGAGGCATTAGGAAACAACTAAAGGGAAGTAAAAAAAAATAGCAAAGTAGTAAAATATAAACCAAAATGAATTTTATAGAGTCAATTAAAATTTGTAACAATTTATTCATCTAACGATATATGTATACAAGAGGATGGTTAATTCACTTCTACGTGAATATTGTATAGCGAAACTAAGTAAAGATTGAAAGAAAAAGAGAATGTATAAAAAGCATGGAGGTAAAAAGCATGAACGAATAAGTTGGTGGGGAGGTAAACAAGTGGAAACAAAAGGGTTGTGAAGAAAATGAACAAAGAAATAAAAAAGAGGAACTTACCTTTTGGTGACAGGAGAGGATTCCGTGTGTAACTACCAGTGTGTTATCCTGACAGGTACCGAAAGGAGTTTGGGGACATGGAGGGGTTGGCAAAGTAAAAGAATGGGCAGTAAAGGAAATTATGGGAAAATATAGAGAGCTACCAATATCGTGGAAAAAATTTATAAATTGACAATATATATATATATATATATATATATATATATATATATATATATATATATATATATATATATATATATATATATATATATAAATTAAAGGTATCTATAAACTAATGCCAAAAGAAGGTTCTGAGATAATTATGGTATAATAAAAATGTTCGATCTGGTTATTGGCAACTATAGGCAATGATATAGTGTTATGGGTGTGAAATCAATAAATATAAATAAGAACTTGGAGTCCATAAATTAATTAAACTTATGGAAATTAGTATGATTAGTTAGAGATAAATCACAAATGAATAAAAAAGAATTTCAAGAGTAATTATAGAGTGCTACCAATGGGTAGTTTCTCAACAAGCGTGTTTCATGTTATTTTATTCCTCTGTACACATTTACTTGATGTATTCATGCTAATACAGTTGTAAATATCATAATAAAAGTTAAAATAAAGTTAAAAAGAGTAATTGATGTAAGGTCAGTTATTCAGATTAAAAAACTATGAATAAATATAGTTTCAGTAAAATTTTAGACAAATAAATAGTAAATAAAAAATAAAAATAAAAGATCACGCATTAGAGAAAAACTATCCAAAAGTATGTGTAAATAACAAGGGGAGGTCACAGTCAGTGGGTCACCGATTTTAACGATTTTTTTTTCTGAGACTCTAAATCGAGAAATACTAGACAAATGCGTCCGTTGCAATGTACCCTAGGAGCCGAAGAAAAAACATTTTTTGAATAATTAAAAAAAAAATTGTTATTAATGTTTTTAATATTACTTGTCCCGAATTATTAGGTTTATATATAACAATCGAAGTGGTTCTTACCCGCCTGAGGATTGGCCACACTCGACTAATCCATGACTATCTAATTAAAAAGGAAGAACGACCAACATGTTTCTACTGCGGGTGCATCCTAACAGTAGGTACTTCACCAGCTAAAAGAGTGTATGACTTACAGATTTTCTACCAATAATGTTCAAAAAGCTGCTTGGTCTTCATCTCTTCCTATGCCATCATAGCCAGAACATTTGCTCAGATACCCTCAATATGTAAGGGATTTGATCACGGCAAAGAGAAGAGCTCGTAAGGTATGGCAGACTAACAGACTTCCTTTAGATAAACGAACACTTAACATCTGAACAAAGAACTTAAACGACTGCGAATACTAATACAAAAATTCAATTTGTTTGCGATTCAAACTACGATGCTTACTTGAACAGCCTATCGACTGACGTAGGAAGTTCGTGGAAGTATACCAAGAATTTGTTAAAATATCGAGAGGTATTAGTACCGCTGCGAAAAGAGGATGGTTGTTTGTCGAATAGTCGGTGGATTATAAAACATACATACCCCACAAATCATATTGCATATACGCCTACTCCACAAATAATACTTCTAAATTAAGCAAAAAACTCGAAAAGAGACATTATGAATGGAACAATCCAAAACTACAAAGCCTCACTACAACATACAAGTGAACAGTCATCTTGCCAACGTTTCGCCATCATGGTAAAAAAATCAGATCACATTTATGCAGAAAGAAGAAAAGAAAAAAAAAAAGATGTGTGCTTGGACCAGACGATAGAAGTGAAAACATCAACAATGCAAGATTAATAGTATGGAATATAAATTATAAATAATAGCTCATTGTAAAGAGGATGGAATGCTGAACACTTCACTCGCTTACAGTACGCAAGTCTGATTTTTAGTTTCTGAGATATTTTAATCTTCCATAAAGCTTGTTATCATTTGGTTTTCGACATTATTTTAGCCTCTCTACCACGGTGTCTCGTTAATATACAATTTTGAATAATAGCTCATAACAAAGAGGATGAAATGATGAACATTCCCCTAGCTAACAATATGGAAATCTGATTTTGTAGTATTAAGATATTTTAATCCATATCAAAAAAACATTGCTTCAATGAGTCGACACCAGCCGAATTTACCCGGTTGTTACACATTGGAGATCTGACGGTTCAATCTAATTCACTCTCCACAAAAACATTGCAAAACGCGCCTAAAGAATTTTTCACTTCAAAAATACATTTCTGATAATTTAGATAATATTTTCTATTTATTGGTACAATTAAACTTGCGTGTTTGAAGAAGAATGTCACGATGGGGAAAGGAGTGGGGGGAGGGGATGGCGGGGCTGCGGTGGAGGAGGATCAGTCACGGATCCTGTTTGGCTGCTAAGGTGGCAGAGGTCGGATTAATTGTTGCCATCAATCAAACTAAACTTCATGATCCTCCCAGTTCGTGATAATCCTCCGCACAACATTAACTCCTCTAATCTTTACGCCTCGTCTCTCTCCAACGTTAAACACTAAATGATTTTTTATAATAAAAAGAAAATAAAAGTGATTCATGAAAGTTAAATTATGAATATTTAATGCGCAGTTACCGATTCCTGCAAAATGAATTCACAGTGGTTAGAATAAAATAGTATTCGCATAAGTCGGAAAAAAATCTAAAATATTGTATCTTCTACATAACATCAAGATGATGACTAAACAATTTTTTTTCTATCTATTACATTAATTTTACTTTCCGATTCGATAAGCGATAAAGCGATGAGTTCAAACTGAATAGTCAATTTTTTATGCTAAGCAAAAACTCTCATTTCTTATTTCGATGACTTGCCTCTCCTCTAAAATTTTTTTTACTTAAACACAAGAAATGAAATTACCCCGTTGTTGCTGGAAAATGAGTTCTGTCTTTTATAGATAAAATGCATACATAGGTAATAATTCGATTTACAAAAATAAAATAAAAATCAATAACATATAATGTACAGGAATAAATAAAATCAGTAGACTGAAATCATTTAAGAAAATAGAAAATATTTACGCCCTCTCTTAAACGTACAGAATTAAATGAAAAAAAGTCAGTTTAAGTGTTAATTATTATTTTTATATACTGACATGAAAAATACGAAATTTTTTGGTTATTTATATGTAATATATTTTCAAATATATTCATCCATTCAAAGAAAAAAAATATTACTAATCTATTAAATATGTATATTAGTTAATTTTGAAATACAAAGTAAATACTTTAATATGCTATATAACATTAAAAGGGTTTATACTAAAAAATTACCGTTTTATCAAATTCAAGTTTTCAAAGGACTGTAAATATTTGTATCATATTTAATACTTAACAATCCCTTTAGAACATTCTCTAAGCTTGTTTAATCCCATTCTACTTCTTTAAAAAGAGCTTCAGTTCAGTTATTTGTTTCAAAGAAGAAACATGACAGTGTCCTGCGAAATTCTAGTAATTTTAAGGCATTATTGGGGAATAAAATTCACAGCCACTGAAGCAATTTGTGAAATTATTAAATATCAGGAAAAAGGTGTCCTTGATCAGCGCACTGCGCGGCGTTGGTTTGAAAAAATTAGCACTGAAAATATGACGTTGGAAAGGAAGAAGGGCTCCGGGTGACCATTAATGGATATTGATGAGGTTCTCCAGGAAGCTGTTGAGTCAAATCCGTCCACGAGTACTCGCGAACTTGCCAGAGAGTGTGTTGTGTCGAAAGATTATGTTAGTCGCATTTTATTGAATAATCCTCGTGATATGAGACTCCTGCCTCAACCACCATAAAGTCGCACTATCGGTTTAATACTTATTTAGGTCCGTGGCCCATTTTCTTCAAGGGAAAATGTTTGATAATTTTGTGGAAGTTGAAATTTTACGGTCCAAGAGTTCTTTGACAGCCATCCCAGAGAATGGCAATCAGCGTGGGATCCAGCAATTGGCCAGCAGATGGTTAATGGTGGTAGATAACAATGGACGATACTTTGAGTATTAATTGTATTTTATATCAAAGAAATAATAATAAAAATATTCGGTTGAAAAACGGTCATTTTTTTTATTTATACATCCTATTATATTCATTGTCTGTTTTGCTATAATTATGTTGATTTTTACAGATTATATTAACTCCCTGCATTAGTTTTGTTGATACATTTCAAATGAAAAGCCTTTGCATAAGCATTTAGATGAATGTAGAATAATCTAAACTTTTCCTTTGGTACATCATTACCTCCAAAAGGGTTTTATTTTTCCATGATTGGAAGTATAATGTATTCTACTTAAATTAAAATTAGTAGCCTTGCAAAGTACATTCCATCCATGATCTATTCCTAAGTTTTTCATAAGGAGCACTAACGGATCCAGGATTTAATTTTGGGGGCTTCAGCCCGAAATATTTTTTTTTTGTATGTATATCTTAGGATAATTACTTCGGAAGAAAGAAAGAAACTAACTACCTAATGAAATGGCGTTTAACTGATTTTTTAAATGTAATTAGACTAACAAAAATAATTTTTTTCATAAAACATGGTTATATTTTACCATTTTGGGGGGGAGGGAGGGAGGAGAGGAGAGCTTCAGCCCGAAAGCTCCTCCCCAAGTAGATCCGACAGTAATCAGGATTAACGTGAGGTTTGTTAGATTATTTCTATTTTCAACAATAGCGCTTCTGAAAGTTTCTCTAAAAAATAATTCATTTAAAATGTTAACAGAATAACTTTATAACTTCTGTATTTAGTTCAAATCTGATATTTCTGATTATTTACCACTCATCACTTTTTAAAACTGCTAACGACCGATAAAATAAAATAAATTAAAATTATATTTTATTATTAAATATATTTCTATTCACTGCTCACTAGCAGCTTCTTTTCAATTAAGCATTATTAAATATGTTTTTCACTCTATAGTTTAACGGCTTAAAAAAGTGCATAAAAATGTAAATATTAATTAACTCTATGAAATCGAGCGGCTTTCGATCTATCTCTGAGATACAATATAATTTTTTTTTTTATGATTCAATGTTTTGTCTCGCATATCATACGCCATATCAGAGGGTATACACAGACACTAATTAACCTTCCGAAATCCTCGAAATACATCTCCAATCACGGCCTGCAGTTGAATAGAGGGAGGGGTGGGATTTTTAGGGCTTTGAAGATAAAAAAAAACATATGCCAATAGGTTCTATTAACACATTAGTAATTATTTATTATATTTTTTCAATATTTATTATATATTTTCAATTTCTTAAAATATAGAATATAATTGATTTGAAGAAAGATTCGATCGATGGAAGAATCTCTTCCAGAGATTTTCTTTGAGACTGTATCATATCATGTATTTGTGCTTCAAAAATTAATAAAATTTTTATTCCCTTTACAGTTTTATGTATAAGTATATTTTTCATGAAGTTCATGACTGACAACAGGTTTAACAGGCAATAACTTCAATAATATTTCAAAAATAAACTACAAGTTTTTCATATATATATATATATATATATATATATTCTAGGTCTCTTTTTCTTCTTTCGAAATTCATGTATGGTCTTTTTTTCAATAAATAAAAATAAAAACAATTTAAAAAATTATCAAATTGCTACATAAATAAAATAAATTATTAACATTTTTTAAGCATATGTGTATTTAAGTATTTATTTTGTTAGATTAGTTTATTTTTGTTTAGTTTAGTATCTTTTAATTTATATACATTTGCTTTAGTATTATTTTATTGTTGTTTATTATTTTTATTTATTGTGCATAGTATGAATGAGCTACTCTATATCACTATTACTATAGTCCTTGAATGTGACAGATTGTAATATATCTCAATAAAATTTTTTTTTTAAATTAATCTTTTAAGGCTTTAAATAAGGTAAAATAAATCGACTGAGTATGGTCATTTGTATTTTTAATAAAAAAATAAATAAATAAACGAATATCTTCCACCCTAAAGCCTTTTAGTTCACTAAAAAAATGTCATTTATGCATTATAAATAAATGTTTGCTGCTCATCTCTAGATTTTTATTTTATTTATTTTGTATCTTATAGGTAGTCACTTTTTTTTTCTTCACAAAATCATTTACCTCTAATAAATCTCACTGAAAATTTCTTAATAAAGTGAAAAATATTTGAATGTCACTCGGTTAAGCACTATTACTCCCTTTTCAAACACTCCTCCCCCTACATATAAAAAAACTTTTTTTGGCCTCGTATGAACTCATAACTCGAGACCAACTCTCCGTTTTAATTAATTGAATGTTTAAACTGTTGGTTTGCCTCTGATTTAATTTTTCTTTCGAAATTAATTTTCAGACATTTATTAGCTACAGTCAAATACTTCCCTAGATCAATCAAACATACCAGTAATTGTAAATTATACTTATACTATAATTCGTGCAATTCTGCACTTCAGAAATGACAATAATTGTAGTTTATTTTTTAAATATAACCGAAGTTATTGACTGTTAAATCGTTTGCCAGTCAATCGTGGATATTCAATATTGCCCTCCTTTTTTTTTAATATCAAATTATGATGACAAAATAGTCTGTAAAAGTTTATAAAAAGTGATTACAAATGGAACCAAAATTTTAGAAATTATAGAATTTAAAATAAAAAATATTGATTCCGTTGTTCTACTTTTTTATACACTTATTTTTTAGGTTCATTAGGTTCAAAATATTATCTTTATGTTTATAACGTTATCTTATCGTATTACTAAGTTTTTATTACATAAAAGTACTTACCGTTCTTTCGTGTATGTTTTTTTTCCTGTCTTATTTATATATTTTTATTTAATAATAATACTTTATTTATTCCGAGACAAGCTCTTTTATAATAATATATAGATATGGAAATGTGGACTTTGGAGTAACATCGAAAACTTAATAAACACCAATAATGACTACGTTCTCTACTATTTTTCCTCCTTGTAGTTTTAACAGTCTAACTATACATCCATATTTAACAATTTCCGAACACCAATCATTCATTTTTATTTCTCGACATTTCATGAATACGAAAAGGTTGTTCTAGAGGTACAAACAAAGTGGAAAGATCGAGATCTGCCACGAAATAAATTTCAACACGCCCAGACCGGCGTGTGGCTTTACCATACTCGTGAATGTTAAAGTTTTTGCTTTAAAACGCTCAGCTATCATGACCTCAATAACACTCATTCATTTTTTTTTGTAGGATCAACAAAACAAAAAAATGTAAGAAGCTTTAACTAAACTATTTATATGATACCACTTAATTTTTATTTTAAATTATTACATTGATAAAAAAAATTAATAGATTGATTGCTTTAATTGCTTGAAGGGCTGCTTAAAGCGGGTAACGCTACATATGGCAGTAGCTAATAATATATTCCCTGTTAATATCTTTTGTATCTAACATTCTTTAACAGTTCAAACTCCTTAAAATCTTAAAGCAGTTATCGTTTAGCTTATTACAATGTTATTGGTAAATCATTTTTCATAATTTATGGCCATATTCAATATTATATTTCATTTGTAATATCGTTCTTGACAATGTTTCGGCCTAAAATTGAGTCCTGCAACTAAATATCCATGTTCAATATCATTTTTCTTAAGCTAAGAATAACTTAATTGTCCTATTGTTTTAGGATTTTCCCTTTCTCATCTATGAAGAAAAAATGTACAGAATAAAAGTTATCGGTAAATGTTTTATGTAAATTTACCTCCAGTTTGAAGTTAACTTTGTAGTGCACTAGATTTTCATCTTTTCCTTCCCTATGGTTTATCATAAAAGAACTGAGATAAAGGGGGGATAATGTATTCGAGATCCGAGTGGTGTTCAAGATGTGGGCTCAAGACCTGACCTCAATAGCTTCCAGAACGATCCTCCGCAGAGATATCCAATGCACTGGTTGCCTTATCCCTTTGTGTCCTGTCTTTAGTGAGGGTAAAATTGTTGTTTGTTTTGAATAAATTACATTTCTTTTCCATGAGCGTAATTAAATCCTAATAACAACATTAATATTCTATAATAGAGTGAGGATCTGCGCGTCATTCAACCGAGTTCAGGATAAGTTAAAAGTTAGGAAAAAACATTTATCAAAGCTCTGGGTGACATGCACAACGTTCCTCTAACTTCACTTTTACGTTTCGTCTAAAAAAAGAATACTTTTATGATACTCAATGAATAAAGGACATCTTAACAGTATCAAATGACTATCGAATAAGTAAAGAAGGTAACGGGCCTGCTTTAATTTAAAATAACGTTGTTGTATTATAAATGTCCCTCTACAGACCAATTGGCTGAAAAGAGTGCTTTTTCATTGAAATAATTAGTTTGAAAGGAAATTCGTAATAAAAATGCCAAGCATTTTAGGTCATCAACCACAGTTAGTAACTTATTATTTGTTACTAACCCCTCAATTCTTCCCTTTCAAAAGTACATTGAAATAGTTGTTTAAACAACTACAGCGATGCGATTCAGTGCATTATATATTTTTGGCTTTTCGAGCATGAAATAAATTTCAAAAGCTTTCGTCTAGTTATGTGAAAAAAATTCCATTTAGTTCACATATAAATATTTAGTTGTTTTTTTTTAATAAATTAAATGTAGAATTTAATTAGTTTAATTTAATCAGTACTTAGTTTTTCATCATTCTTCTCTGCTTTTTACCGTTTTTTATATTAAGTTTTTTTTTTCAAAAATCTTCAGCTTTCCAATAGAATAATATCTATAATGAAGAGAAGATAGTTGGGGTGATCAGTGAAAATAAATAATAATATTTATTTTAACCTTTGCCGACGTTTCGACCCGAAGTTCTGGCCTTCTTCAGGACTGATAGAAGAGATCGCTTAGATAGAATTGTCACCATACTATTATAACACCTCCATTCTATCCAAGCAATCTCTTCGATCAGCCCTGAAGAAGGCCAGAACTTCGAGTCGAAGGGTCCGCAAATGTTTAAATAAATATTAGTATTTATTTTTGCCATTTTTATTTTGACTGATCACCGCAACTATCCTTTTCTTCATTTTTCACTACAGTCAACCATCGACCACAATTAATATCTATAATACTATTCATATTCCTGGAAAATTATTTTAAAACAGAAAGAATTTTTTTTTCTTTGTTTAATTATGAAATTATTTTATAGTTCATGTATATCCATTTTACTACTTCATGCCTCTTATTATTTATAATAAACAAAGGTACTTAATTTTTTTTAAAAATATGATATATGATATGATATATGATAAAATATGATATATGATATTTAAAATATGATATATATATATTACATTATATATATATCATATTTTAAATATCATATATATATATATATATATATATATATATATATATATATATATATTACATTATATATATATATATATATATATATATATATATATATATATATATATATATATATATATATTTTAAAATATATCATCTACGTTTCCGACTAGTCCAGCACTTAGTGGATTAGTATTATCTCTTTAAATCTGTTCATGTCATTATTTTTAATTTGTGCATATTTACAAGTTGTATTTGATAAAGAACGTAAATCTAATTATACTTTTAAAAAAATCGCTTGAAACCCAGAAACCAAAAAAAAAAAACGGAATCACATAGAATTTGTTCTCTTCCACAATAAATGTTTATTTTTGGTTTTCTGTATAATAAACGAGGAGTTCAAAAATTTTATTTTTAGGACTTGATTTTTTTTTCTAATTTACGAAATTTTTTTAAAGTGAAATGAAATTATATAAAGTGGAATATGGACTAAAATACGTACGTCTAAAAGAAACATGTAAGTAAAAATAAAATATTAAATAAAATGTTTTAAGAATGTTCGTAATGATACGAAATGCAACTAGGAACCTTACATATGTAAATACAAGGCTTAGGTCACAATATGTGATAGCATAAAAATCCCATCCCTTATGACTAATCCTTTCAATGAGAGAGAAATGTAAACTAAATTGTAATTAAGAAATGAAATTTTCTATGATGATTTCTTAGAGAGTGGAACATATCTTCTGCAAAGTTTTCTTCATGCGGAAAATGGTTTATTTAAACAATAATAATTATAATACAACAAATTATACATAGAATAATTAAATCAAATATTAAACGTTTGATAAAATTAATTGCAGAACTGAACAAATGAAGGATATTTCAACTTCGCTTATTGTCCGGAAATATAATTACGAAATCCTAAAATGTGTTGATTGCGACATTTTTGTTAATTATTTTCTTTTTTAAAATGTCTTTCCTTTTTTTTAACACCATTGGATCTATCGCTGGTGGGGGGGTGGGGAGGGGGCAAACAGTAGGGACCAATTAACTAATTGGATGAACTGCCCTTAACGACTGCCGTATTAAAATTAATAAAGCCGATAATCATCCTCAAATCAAAATTAATATTGGTTTCTTAAAATTAATTTGTATTTCGTTCAATTTAACCTAAAAGCGATTTCTGATTATTTAATTATTGAACTTTATAGTTGTGACGACATACGTTAATTAAACGAAGGTATGTATGAATTGGAGTAATTCAATTTTTTTTTTCTTGAAATGAATATCTAGTCGATGTACTTCAACGTGTGAGTATGTAGTGTTTTGTTAGTCATGTTCCAAAGTTTGGAGTCGTAATTTTTTTTATTGGAATTATAATTTTATTGAAAAAAAAAATTATTCAAGGACTAAGTCCCCAGTTAATGAGCAACTGTAATTACGGAATCCAATTAATATTACATAGATGCGGAAGTTTGAAAGTGAAGTAGGTGGGAGAAGAGGAGTTGTTTGAAGGAATTTATGAATGAGGATTGACGTATGAAAATAGGTAGAAAGTTGCAAAATGAGGTAGCACGAATGATGAAGGATTTTCTGAAGGAAGTAGTTTTATGGGAGGTAATATATATATATAGGTAAATCAATACGTTGAGGTCTGGTATTAAGGGAATGGATAGAGGAACGTAGAGTAAGGAGTTCTAGGATGTAGGGAGGATTTTTGGTTCTAAGGACGTGGAAAAGGAAAATAGAATAGAAAATAATTTTATTCTGGGACGAAGTCCCTTCAGAATAACAAAAAAGTACAGAAATTAAAATTTTATATCTGGCCAGATAAAAACAAACATAAAAAGTAAATATAAAGATAAATCAGTAAATAAAAATATATATATATATATTAGTTATACATACTATATACAAAATAAAATAAAATAATCTATATACAAAACTCTCGAAACCATACTAAGATACTTAGAACTATGTACAATGGTAAAATATAAATAAACCCTTTTAGAAAAAATACAAAAAAAAATACCATGGAGGAATCGTCGTCGGGAGGTAAGGTAGAGCCACTTCAACTCAGTGTATCAGCAGGATACATGAGAATGGTTGGGAATTCCAGAGATTAATCTTATAGAACAGTTCATGAGTCTCTTCAATCTCATCTCCTGTCTTTTAGACAGCCCTCCATACACCAAGCAACTGTAGTCGAAGTAGAGAAAAACGAGGGAGGTTACAACGAGCTGTCTGCTTTTTGTTTTTTTTTAGGAATAGAATCACGGAATCTTAGAAGTTTTTTAAGGGCCACTCTTTAATTTTAATATTAATTTTAAAAAAAAAGAAGAGGTTTATATTATATTACGGGAAAGATTACTTACTTTCACAAAAAAGGCTAAATACTTAATACTATTTTAATTCTTTAAAGTAACTCTTAGTCAATAAATGTCGGTTGTGACATTAGGACAGGATATGAACTGCTTTATATTCTTATTTTATATATTTAACAAGTTATAAATGGCGATAAATGAATATAAAATGCGAAGGGTGGCTTATCATTTTCGTTCAGAGGCTTAGCTGAGAAGAAAGCCGAACTGGGCGGTCACTATTGGTCCCGGCAGCATACTTAAAATGCCAAAATAAATCATAATTAAAAAAAATAGTTTTGCATAAAAAAAATAATAAAAATAAAAGAATGTTACAAGTACCAGCGAATTGCAGATTTGGGAGCTTGAAATCTTATAACCTGAAGGCAGTAATCTCCAATTCTGGAACCCTGGTTGATCTTGCTTCCAACGGTTTCGAAGCTCAGACTAAACAAGACATGCTTGAGAAATACGGTTAGTGGTGCAAAGCTAAATCCACTGTAACGCTGACTATCGAGCAGAATCAAGCTCGAACTCTTGGCTTGAATGTAGCGGTGGATGACTTTTTCTATTTAAAAAAAGTTTAGGGTTCAAATAGAGATTAGTAGTAGTACTAGTAGTTAATTTTGAAAATAAATGTTCAGGTTAAGCGTAGTTAAACGAAAGAATCTGGTGTGCCCACTCACACGACTTTCCTATCTATTTCAGAAAAGTTTTTATATATTTACATATGTTCATAAAGAAACAAAATAAAATTTATTTAGATTTATTTTCCTGAAAATTGATCAAAGAAAAGATTTCAGTTCGATTTATTTCATAAACTAAAGCAATGTAAACCGGCTTAAGGTAGATCAATGTAAAAACTTCAATACTTTCTAATATTGCTGATCAAAAACTTTTTGCCATAGCTTAAATTTGTCAAACAATAATTTCTGTTGAAAGTAGAGAAAATAGTGAAGCTTGTGTGATGCGGACAACAGATTTTCTTACTTTCACTTAGTCGTCTTTTTTCTCTCATTCACCCCTTTCTGACTCCATGATATGAACCCGTAATCTTACATTAGAAGTTGAATAGCTGTAACTTCGTTAATAGTTAATAGCGAAAGGAGCACCGAATTTCTGTCATAGGCATCAGTAGTCAAAACCCTACAAAATAAAAAAAGAAGTAACAGAATCGGTTCAGTAGTTCCCGAAAAACTCTTGACACAGACAGACAGACCAATGGCTACAAATGTGTTTTTCGGACTCAGGGGGCTCTGAAACGTATAGATCCGTCGAAAACCGCATATCGGAAATTTGACCCGATCGCAATACTTTCCTTACCTAGTAAAGGTAGGAAAGTAACAAACTATGGATTTATTGAAATTCTTACCTAAACTAATATATTGGAGAGGAATTTTACTCTTAATGCGTGAGAACGAGAAAAAATAGTCGAAATTTATGAGCACTACGACGAATCAGACTGCTGGAGGAGATAAACCGGGGTAGTGCCTTCTTAACTATTTTCGCCACTGATAGTAAAAAAAAAAAAGACTTAAATCCGCAATGCAGGACATTCGCTGTCCCTCCCCATTTTTTATATATTAAGAGGTGTAACAGTAAATCTTCTAAGAATTGTGATCCAGTTGGTTCTCAAAATCTTATCTGTATTTTGAAGTGAATACTTCTTTAGGCGAGTTTTGCACTTTTTTGTGGAGTGTGAATTAGATTGATCCATCAGATTTTAACGCTCGGGTAAAGTCGGCTATAGCCGACTAATTCAAATGTTTTTACATATTGTTTACAATATCCCAGAAACTAAAAAATTGGGCCTGCATTCTGTATGCAAGGAAATTGATCAGCAATTCATCCTCTCTGTGTGATAAGCTATAATTCGAAATTATATCTTAAGACGACGCCGTGTTAGGGAGGCGAAAACCAAAAAATAGTACCAACCAAAAACAAATGATAACGAGGTTAGTTGAATATATGGATTAAAATATTTCAGATTCTAAAAATCGGACCTGTATACTGTAAGAGAGGGAAATGTTCACCATTTTGTTTTCATTGTAATGAGCTATTATTGAAAATTATATCTTAACCCAAGACCGTGTTATAGGGTAGAAGTGGGAAAAAGATAGTGTCCAAAACCAAATGATAACGAGTTTATGCTAATATATAGTACAAATGCTAATATAATAATATTGTAATAACAACATTGACATTTCATTTTGACAACATTATTAACAAACTATAAAAAATAAGAAGATAAATAATATAAATGATAAAGAAAGCAAATATTCTTAGGCATAATGGAAAATATATATATAACATCACATAACGTTCCAACTGGAGAATACGGCATAAATATTTAACAGTCGTTGGATACAACATTTTATGCAATAGAATATTGTTATTAACTTTAAAAAAATTAAGCTAATTAACCCAACTTCAATACTCCTAGAATTCATGGATTAGTAAAGTTAGATAAAAGTGGCGCTCTACTTAGTCCTATCATCAGTAATATCAATGGGAAAACTATGAAATTTGGATTAATACCTCAATTCAACCTTAATAACCTGAAATAACCTTAAAATAACCTAAAATCAGATAGTTGCAATAATGTAACAAAACTCAATGGAAGTGGATCAAATGTTTGAAAGAATAAATAAAACAGACAATAGGTAAATATTGTTTGATCTATTTTGATGTAGGAAATTTATTTGCCAATATCAAATGGAAAAATGTAATCAAAATAATTGAAAAATACTGGGTTACAATAGAAACGCATACCCAAATTAAAGGTTTTTAGGGAAGATATGGATTAAAATATCTCTGAAGCTAAAAATCGGTCCTGCATACTGTAAGTGAGGGAAATGTTCAGCATTTAGCCATCTTTATAATGAGCTATAATTTATAATTTATTTTTCATATTATTAATCTCGCCTTGTTGCTGTTTTCAGTTCTATCGTGTGGTCTAAAGCACTCGCCTTAATTTTATTTTTGTTCATAATATTATTTTTATATCTACCTTAATTAGTGATTCTATAAAAGAACTGAAAAAAGGTTCGGTCTATTAAAGGACGGAACACCCATAGAAAACTCTAGGCCAATCAAATTAATGGATAATTGTTTAACTTCCATTGGTGGCAGTTATGGACAAATGTACATAAATGAAATACATCACTCATACATATCAATTTACTTTAGTTATTCTTTATTAACCTCTATTAATATCTCTATTTATAAATATGTCTAAATAAAGTTTTACTTTTATTAAAATGAATTTTCTGCGCTGTTGACCAGGGAACGAAGGATTGTAATGAATTTTCTTTTTTTTTTTCCTTTTCCTCTTTCCTCATACATAATTTACGCCCTGCTTTCTGATCTCTGCATCAACCCTCTTTTGAGAGTAGGTCAAGCGAAGAGATATAGTGCTTTGGTATAAGCGAAGTGTATGTAATCGGTGAGGTAGTTAATAATTTATACGAATATTTCAATTCATGGAGAAATTTCACTCCGATTTTCATTTTGAAAAACAAGCTTATATTATATACCGGATGACCGGTAAGTAGAGTGAAATATTTAAAAGGTTGATAGTAGACATCAAGATCTACAAAAAAGTTTATATAAACAATTGACCAATTTCCGGAAGAAGAGTAGGAAATTTAAGTTTTATGTATCCCTGTTAAGCAAATCCGGTACCTAGGACTCCACCTGGACAAAGTTCTAACTTGGAATCCTCATACTAGACTGAAACGCCAAGAAACCGCTCGACGTTTCCGATTACTTCAGCACCTACTTGACAAACGCTCTAATCTTCCAATTAATTACAAAAGACTCATATACTTGACTATAATAAGGCCTATTTGGACTTATGGAGTTGAGCTATGGGGCTCCACTAAACCATCGAATTCCTCTCGTATCCAATCCTTACAATCCAAAATCCTTCGTAAATTCCTCAATGCTCCCTACTTTGTTACAAATAAAACCATCCATAATGACCTTAATGTTCCTTTTGTTTCAGATCTGGCCCAATCCAGATACCTATCCTTCCATAATAAACTTCAGAATCATCTCAACCCTCTCGTTTCTAACCTTGCTTCATCTTCAATTCCTGATAACCCTCCGAGGCGTCTGAAAAGAAGATGGTCCCGTGATCTCCTAATGTAAACATATCATTAGAGTGCTACCATTAAGTAGTTACTCAGCAAGTGTTTTTCATGTCATTATATAAATTATGTTCTAATTTACTAGATGTATTTATTTAATACAGTTGTAAATGTCTTTAAGAAATAAATAAAAAAAAAAATAAAAAAAAATGTTTTGTGTTTTTTTAAGCGATTCACGTTTTTGTTTTTATAGGAAGCGACCACTTAAAAAATGTTTGATGTTAGTAACTAAAAATTGATTCATAGTAAACTAAATAAAACTTTCTTTAAAAAAAAGTAGAGTTTCTCTTTGTCTTTGTCTCGCCTCTTTCTTGAATTTAAAGGCGACTATTAGGCGGACAAATACAGCTATGTTCCGTTTAAAAAAAGTCATAAGTTATTTGTGATTTTTTTTTTATCACCCTTCAACTGTACTACATTTACCACACTTTTAGAAAAACTTCCTCGTTTAATAAGCTTTAAGTCCATATTAATTAAGTTGAGGTTTATATGGAAAAATTTCGAGATTCACCTCAACTTGTGTAAAGGAAAGATGTGATTTCTTATGATCTCCTATGCAGTCACCTTAAAGTATTCGTGGTTTCTGCAAAAATTAACAGTTGCAAAGCTTCTATTTCATGTTTTTCTATGATATGGGATGTAATGTAATAAATATAATTGCCTAAAAACATATTTCATGCATACAAATAAAAAAATTAAGTATCTAAATATATACATAACCGCAGATATCGTAATCCATATGATCAAAAAAAATCTGAATATTTTATTGTCGGTCTAATCCAAAACTCAACCCGTACCCCAGAGCTCCAGTACAAATACTTACCGCGTTTCTGCTTTACCTTCATTCCCGGTAAGAAAGATTAATTTAAGAAAGAAACACCAAGCAGGATTAAGAAAGATTTATTGATTTTTCGTCTTTAAAATTGCTTATTATATTATCTGTACTTAATATTAGTTGTAACTATTAGATTAGAATTTACGTTGATCCTTATTGACAAGAGGTCATGTAAACATGAGCCGGGGAGGGAGCAGCATGCATGCTATACTGCCATAGCCGTTGTAAATATAGCCGTAGAGATAATATATTTGAATAAAATACAGATATATAATGTACAAGTGGGGATTTAGTGAGGAGAGTGCTAGGAGATAGTGTCATCCAGCTTCTGAGCGATGGTCCCCTTTAGGTATTTGTAGTCAGGGAACCTCCTTTCGTTTTATGAGACCCTCCCACTGGCCCAGATCTGTTCCTCCGGGTGGTATCAACCAATCTTTTTGAATATTTTAACAATGCCCTTTTAAAATTTAGTCATGAAAGGTCCTTAAATCTGAGGAAGGTGAGAATGAAGAACTCCAACAAGCCAAACCAAAAGTAAATTGGATGCGCTCACTTGAAAAAGATACATACAATTAATGTATTACTAAATAAATATGTATATAACATTTGAAAAAGTTAGACGGGAGTGCCGTCAAAAAATACTACATCAGCAGTCAATCAAAAAACTGACAAACAGCAGACAAACAAAACCTGTCTCTAATCTTTTCTCGAATCCTTAATCTATTAAAACTACAATGATTTATTAATACCCGTTTTTCCGCTTTCTTCATATTTCCTTCTCTACTTCTTCCTACTACAATCTTTTTAAAAATTGAATATATATATATATATATTTATATATATATATATTGATTGAATTGAAAGTAATTGATTAAATTATTAAAAACAACGAAAGAAGGTGGGTATTGACAAGTATTTGTAAATGTGGGCTAAGGTGGGAGTTAGAAATCTGTGAAGGAGGTCCCGTTTTAATGTGGATGTATACGGAGTTATATATATATATATATATATATATATATATATATATATATATATATATATATATATATATATATATATAATTTACGCATATAATAATTTACGCAAGCAACTACTTACTGACGGGCTCTACAGACCAAGGTGAACCATGGCCTCCTTCACGATCTTTTTCCAATCCTCTCTATCCTTATCCTCCAACTTACTCCCATTCTCTTTAAATCTTCTTCCACGTCACTTTTCCAACATTTTCTCGGTCGTCCTGTTTTCCTTTTTCCGAGGAATTTCTCCCTAAGTATCTTCTTCATTGCTTTGTCATCTGGTAGTCTTTCCACATGTCCTAGCCATCTAATTCTTCTAGCTTTAATAAACCTTACAATATCCTCGTGCTTCAACCAGCTCTTGATTTATCCTTATCTTTTTGTCTCCTTGTATGCATAGAGAACCGAAAATTCGTCTCATGATTTTTTTCCCTGATGAAGGTCTGAACTTCGGGTCGAAATGTCGGCAAATGTTAAAATAAATATTATTATTTATTTTTGCTATTTTTATTTTTGACTGATCACCCCAACTATCCTTCTCTTCATTATTAACTACAGTCAACCATCAACCAACAATTACTAATAAAATAAACTACTCTTTAACCGCACCCTGACTACCTTCTTCTGAAATCAGAATCCACGGTCAACCATCTCTATACAATTTTAAATAACATTTGATGTTCAAATGTCGTGCATATAATTTATAATGAATGTATATAGCAGCTTATGAATTTAAAAATCTCGGTAATCTGCAGTTAAATGATGTTCGAGCATCTATACATTTTGTGTAGCCTCCTGGTCATGTATGCATTATTAGAAATAAAATGGTTCGTAGAGTAGCAAAAAAAGCTCTAACCTTTTCAGGACACATTAAAGCTTTCTTAACTGCGTCCGAACTAGTGCCGCCACTGAATGGAGCCATATAACCAAGAGTAGCAGACACTGTGGGACAACATTCCTCCAAATAAAATGAAGGGCATAGAAGTGAAGCCATGGAGTAATTTCAGCCTCAATAAACGGAGAACGGAAGTTGTCTTTATGCAGAATAGGACATACTAGGCTTATCTTAAAAACTAAAGAAGATCCTCACATATGTCAGGTGTGTAAAGAGAGCCAATAATAGCCCATAGAGTCAACATTTCATAACAATATTTTAGGTAATATACGTGGAATTAAATTTCATTGCCAGATCCAGCTTAAGTAAAAATATTTCTTCTGATTTTTAATTCTGTTAATGATAAGAGGATATTTTTTTTTTTTAAATTTACCTCCCTCTAAATCCTTCTACACGTAGTAGGTACCCCCCTTGCTTCCGATCCTACTTTAATTTATTGATTACTTTTATTTAATTTTAAATATTTTCTTTTATATCAACGATTGTTTATTTAGACTAATCAATGCACTAATTGATTGAAACCGGTTGCTTGAAAACTTGTTATTCCTTTTACACCAAAACGTTCCCTACTTACACAGCATTTTATATTAACAGTATCTCTAAACATTTTTAATTTTTATGTGAGAAAGTCTTAAATATTTTTTTTTTATTAATTTAATTTTTCAACTCACACCTGTCAGAAGTTCCGACACTATAAAAAAGAAAACAGAAAATTCATTAAGACTTGTAAGATTTTCGTGAGATTAAGGGAGGGAGAGGGGATTGAAAGTAGTGGAAAGAGAATTGTAATCTCTGTAAAACTTTTATATTTCCCGCGTTCTCTCAATAACTTAGTTAGAAGTTTTTGCAACCCTGATCCTATAACATCTATATCCAATAAATGGAATTAAGCATCAATAGACTTTTAATCTTTCAGCGCATAAATCATTTTGCTATGATTACTAGACAATAAACCCTTGTCGCTATATTGGCGTCATCGTCGTAATAATGTCGCCTGACTCATATGATCTGTCAGTAAAATTTTATATAACAGACATTTCAAGATTAGTTAAGAAAAATATATTTTCATGTATCCTAACTGTAATTTGTTATTATTAATTAGCTATTTTTAATGATAATTTGATATGATAAGATCCTTAAAATTTCCTTAGTTACTCATTGTTCTCGTGCGAGAAGATGGTTTGAATTTTTTTAAATTTCGCATAATATTCGTACGTTTTAATAAAGTATACAAAAAAGTTGTTCACTCCAATTTGCCCTCTTATTTTTATCTGCGTCGTGCAGAATCGTAATGCCAAGGCTAGGAATCGGGAGGGGCTGAATTTGACATATGTCAGGGCTTATGTCATGAGAGAATCCTGTTCCTTGGGAAGGGCGTATATTACATTTTTTTTTATTATAATTATAATAAATTAAAAATTTCCTTTAAATAAAATATAAAACTATTGCTTTTTTTTACATTTGGGATCGTTCTGTGTTTTTAATTAATTGCAATGTTAAATTATAAAAAGTTGTATGTTACAGCTGCGAAAATTCACCATAGCATAGATGGAATAAATCTTTTAGATCTTATCTAGTATGTCTTGATATTTTTTTAAAATATTATTCTTCATTGAGAAAAAAATATATTTTGCCTCAATTAAGGGCATTGAGTATTTAGGATGAATGGAATACAAACATACCATATATACAATAAAAGAAAAACAAGATTATACAAAGAAAATAAAATAAAACTTGGAATAACAGAATAAATCAAACGTGAGACAACATTAACAAAAAAATAAATAAAAACACATTCATGCTTATTTACAATATTCATAGTCAGCCGAGGGAGCACCGAGTCGGGCCTTTTCTCCCATGTGTGGAGGATAAGGCAGGAATCTAAGTGATCCCAGCGCTTCTCTCTCAGTCGCATCACTAGGATGGGAATCCAGTGGACACTAAGAGAGGGCACTAAAGCCACATAGGCTCATGACTTGAGTGGAGAAGTTGGCCATCGCCAGGACTCCAATGACGTCTTTACAAAAGATCTCGAGGCTACTGCCGCTTCAACCTTCGAGGAGGATTGTAGGGATGACTGGAACTGGATAAGGATTGTGCTAAGGTATTAGGATGATGGATTAGGTTATGATGAAAATTTGAAAATCTGGATGGAATAACGTCAAGGACATAAGGGATGTTAAGGTCATGATGTAAGGTTTTGTTCGTGACATAATAAGGAGCATTGACTATTATACGGGGGTCTTGATATTAACGTTACTAAATGGGGGAGGTCTGCAGGAAACGTGTAATTCGATATCGAAGCTCTGGTAAAATCTTAAATCTGGTAAAAATCGACTCGTTTGTTATTAATATATAAATTATAATAATTTATAAATTATATATATAATATATAAATTTAAAAAAAAATAGCTCCGTTTTTTTGAAGATTTGTTCATATAGTAGCCACTTTTTTTTTTTTTATCTTCTATACATATACGACTCTAAATACCTACCAACACTAATAATAATGTAAATTTATTAGTTAACAAATTTTTAATAATTAGCTTTAAATTGTAATTTATTAATAATCAAAAATTATCATATGTATTATAATTACTATTCGACTGGATTATTTTTTATCTTGTGTTTGGACGTCTGTTTGAGCCAAAAACATAATACTTTCAATAACATGAATTGAAGGTAATTTTCTCACCTTTATTTAATATATGATCACTATTTGTTTTAAAAGATTACATGCTATAAGAAAAAAATGAATTTTTTTGTGGGTTTTTTTTATCACGTTTCAAATTTTCCAAAAATAAAAAAAAATTTGACATCAAATTCATGTTCAGCACCCAAAAAACATAACGAAAAAAATTACACGGGAATTTCCAAGCTGGAAGTACGACTTGAGCGGACTAGACAGGGAGTATCGAAGGACGGCTAAGGAGTGCTCGATGGTTAATGCACCCTCGCCGCAGCTTTTATCAACCCTAAGAGTCCTTTTTGCCCAAGCCGAATTCAAGCTCTAAATTCTGCACAAACCTATTCAGCTCCTGCCCTCTACCATTGTGTCTTTATTGTCCTCCGGCTTCTCAATCTTCGGTCCGATTGCTTCGTCGGATAAGTTCCTTCCGCTCTTAAGGAACGCCGCCCGGCATGGAGGAATCTCCTTAGTTAAGCACCGATACATTTTATTTTATAATATTAATAAATTTTTATCCTATTATTGCTAAATCATTCCAACTAATCGACATTCTAATTAAAAAATTATAAGTGTAGGTGGTACATAAAAGTAAGAAATTAAAATTCCACAAAAGTTTGTGAGTTCTTCTTTTTAACATTTATTTTAACTCCACTCCAAAAAACCACTGAATTATTTTAAAATTTTATTTTATTTTATTGAATAAAATTGGATAATAATATAGTAAACTGGAATAACAGTAACAAAGAAGGACAATGTGAAAGTAAAATGCCTGGCCTTTGTAGATGATCTAGGTCTACTAGCAGAGACAGAAGAGGAAGCCATAAAACAGGTAAACACCCTAAAAGAAATATCCGAGAAAACGGGATTACATATCTCTTATGAAAAAAACAGAAATCATAACAACAGATGCCAACTTCACCAAGAAAATATAGGAAAATAAAAGTTACCAAAAAGTTTAAATACCTAGAGGAGATAATATGTAGTAAAGGAACGGATAAGGCATCAATCGAAGGAAGAACATTCAAACTGGAAAGACTGAACTTCGTCACCGGGAATGTTTACAACAACAAAATTTTGTCCTCAAATGCAAAAATAAGACATTACTGTAAAGTAGCACCTGTAATATTATATAGTATGGAAACAGTCAGCCTTCCGAGCCTAGAGAAAATCCTGAAGACTGAGAGGAAGATTCACGGACCCAAGGTAACGAAAGAGGTATACAGGCTAAAATCCAATAAAGAAATATACAAAACTTTAAAGGATTTGGAAACAGTCGTCAGGACTAGAAGACTGAGGTTCTACGGGCAGATGGTCAGTATGAATAGTGAAAGACTGAACAAGAAAATTTTCGACAAAGTTTGCAGCTATAAAAGTATGGGGGGATATGTAAAACAAATAAAAGAGGAACTAGACAGGCTAATAATAAAAATTGCTTGGATAGAGAGCTTTTTAGGAAAAAACTGAAAGGGTTTGGGGTTCTTGTAAGTGGGAGGGAGAGACGAGGGAGAAAATGGACTAAGGAAGAGCGAGAGGAACAGTCCAGGAGAATGAGAGAGTATTGGAGTAAGAGGAAGGCTGAGGGAGTGAAGAGAAAACGGAAATGATATTCGCGTGGTCCTTGCTAGCCGGTTTGTGGGGAAAAAAATGGAGAGAAAGAACATGTAAATTAATGTTGGAAAGAGTAAAGCAATGTATATCGGACAGGATCAAGAGATGTTTGAAATTCATTACAACGAAGAGGTGCTAGAATTAGTGGAGGATTGCACCTATCTAGGTGCAGTAATAAAAAGCAACGAGATAGGAAATCAAGGGATTCATAACAGAAATAAAACGGCCAATGATTTGCACTACATTTTATGCAATTCAGTCAATAGGATAATAGAAGTAGAGTAAAACTGCCGTAAATTAGTAACAAAATAATCAAGAGACAGAGCATAAATGTTAGATTATTATTGGAAAAAATTGCAGGTAAAGAAAAACCCGTCAACGTTTTTCCCATTCAGCCATCACCAGGACAGAAAAGAACAGCTGACCGAACATCACTCCATGACATCCAATCCCTTACCCAGATTATTCTTTTCTATCCTGATGATATCTGAATTGGAGACATAAGGCAGTGTGGTTTGGATCTTTCCAATAATAACCTAACGTAGATAAGAATGTAAAAATGCATATTTTTAAAGTTGTATACCTATCGACCCTAATGTAAGTGAAAGCTCGGTCCAATTAAACAAACATCTAAGCAGAGTCCCTGCTGGTAAAATAAAATACCTTCGGAGGGTGACAGGCCGTAATACGATAGACCCATAGAAAAGCGCCCAAGAGGATGACTTAGGGTACCACGGATGAACTACATCTCCATGATCGGGCAGAAAATTGCAGCTAAAGGATATGAATGCTCCAACACGGCACTGCGAAACCTGGGATTCATGGTTCGAGGCCCTTGCACGCTGAAACAAATGGAAAAAAAAATGATGACCTAATACATTGGGATACTACGTTACATAAAACGCTTAACAATAAGATATTTCGTTGCTAAGTACAATGCATGTACAAAAAAAAAGAAAAGAAAATCTGAGATCGATACACCTAATGTTTTATAATAGTTCCTTGATAACTATCATGGTAACACTGAAAATGGAGCAATTCTCTAGCAGGTGCAATGAAACCTAGTTCTCATATTATAAGATTAAGTGTTGCATTTTAATGTTATGTAGTAAAATAATACTTTACAAGCCGTCTTTTATTGAAGAAAACAATTTATAAAATAAATGCATGGCGATAATTTTGTTATTACATGTGGCTTCAAGTAAACACCATTGGATTTTTATGTATTATTTCTTATGATATGTTGAATTATTTAATTTCCTTATTATTTTATTTTCTTATCACTTTTTCAATGACCAAAATTCACGAGCCAACTATTCGTCATTTATATAGACGTTTTTAATAAAAATATAATAAAATAGATCAAACTCATATTATGTTTTTACTTTTTACTTTATTAAAGTTGTGTAGATCTTTTAAACATATAGTCCACAAAATCATTATTTTAATTTAATTTATCTAATTTTTGAGAAATCCTTTATAAAGCTCCTGAAACATTGTTAATTAACAAGTGGATTAATTAATTAAAAATTTTCATTTGGTTAACGGATGACATTGTACTGTTTATTTTAATTCTCAACGAAATTATATGCGTTAAAATATTGAAATATAAATATATATCATCGTTTATTATACATACAAACTACCAGCTCTCATAAATTAGAGATTCAGACTTTTTTTTTGAACAATGAAACACTTAGGTTATTCTCTTTGAATATGGAAGGAATCAATCATATCTATCTCTGCACATTATTCTGTTTCTCATTAATAAAGAGGAAATGGAAAAATAATCTTGTCGCTGTGTAATTGATTCAACTGCTCTTCGAATGGAACAGGAATTTTGAAAAATCAAATGTTATTACACGAACAATAACACTTTAAGAGATATACTTTAATATTTTTTTCTATCAAATATGGTTATATTTTACAATTTTGGGGGGTCTTCAGCCCAAAAGTCCCTCTTCCCTTCTCCCCGTAGATCCACCTGTATTCTTCATTATTTCGTAATCAGATTCTTTTCACTTTAAGCTAGTTCTAAGCTGTAATAATTCATAATTCGTAATTCTTTATACTTGAATATATATTTCTTAGCTATCAGTTACTTTTTTAATGATGTACTGTAATACGAAATACTTTACAGATTTTATTTAATTTTATTGAATTTACGACAGTATTGAATGACTTTACAGAAAATAATTCTTGTTTCAGACTTACATTGGTAACGTGCTGGTGTCGGTGAACCCTTACAAACAGCTGGCCATCTACACCCCAGAGCTGAGGAGGGAGTACCGGAGCAAAGGTCCATTCCAACTCCCGCCGCACATGTAGGTACATTAGGATCTTATTTATCTCTTATTTACTTACGAAGCGTATGCAATGATTTATTATTTATTTGATTATATTTAATAACACATTTAGGGATATATTAAACGTATGGAGGGAATTGAAAGAAAGAACTATCAGAAGTCTTTGTCTGGGTGCCATCTCATTGTGATAACTTAGGCAATAAGAGAGCGGACCAAGCTGATATTTTAGCGAGGAAAGGAGAGGTATCAACCACGACTATAATAAATTAAATCGCAATATAAAATTGAATATACGAGACAAAAACAAAATTATTGAAACGTTGAGAAAAAATATGGAAAACTAATGAGTCCAAACTAATAGAAACAAAAAAAGAGGGTGGGCTTCAAGCACGAGCAAATTCAGAATAGAGGAAACCATATCGTGCCGAATACGGATTGGTCACTACCTATTCACCTATGGCTACCTTCTTAGAGGTCTAGAAGCACCCTTGTGACAACAGACCACAATCAGTAAAACATTTCTTAGTTGAGTACCATCATTGTAAACAAATGTTACAACAATTAAAATTAGCAACGACAATGAATGAAATATTTTGAGTCGCTACTTTGTTAAAATACTTAGTAGAAACTAAATATTATAATAGACTATACAAATTTAACGCCAATGACCCTCTAGAGCAGAGGCGATTACAAACAAATTAGAAAAAAATTATATAATTATATTCGATTACTAAAATTATTTAAATTCATCATCAAATTTAACATAAAATGTCCTTTATAAATTTGGGATGTTCAACAATTTCTTCAATAAATGTCTCATATTATTTATGTATCAATTAGAAGCTGGAAGATGTTGCAATTTGACAACCAAATGACAGCCGTAGGGTCAGCGTAAATTTAGTGAAATCGGTTTAATATTAAACATTAACTATTTTTTTGTACGGTGAAGATTCATAGATTATGGAAACGAGGCCAACAGATGTTTTACATTTTTTTTTTTTTAAGTTGACATAACAGACCTTGTAGATCTTTTGCTGCTTCAACCAGTCAACCTCATCTTTTTGCATATCTTGTCCTATATTTTTCCAGTTATCTGCATGCAGATCTGTAGCATCTTTGTTGATTCGATATATTCATATTTATATGTTAATCCTGGTTTTTATGATAATAAAAAAATATATTTATTTAGAATTTAGGTGCCGTGCTTGATAATATTTAACATATATTTGTTAAATTAAAAAGTGTATTATTTAGTGAAGAAATTTATTTTCCTTTCCAATTCCTTGCCGGTGATCCTAAGTTTTCTTATTATTTCCTTGTATACATTGGCGGAGGGTTTCATTCCATTAGTTAGCTGTGAGTAAATTCATGTGCCCGATTCTTCACCATTATTATAGAAACGTCGTCTTTTCTTTTTCTCGATTCTATCTTTCATGGCGTTTGCTCTCTCACTGCTTTTAATTTGTCAGCTTTGTCTATCTTGATTTTTTTTTTTTTTAAAGAACTTCGCTGATAGTCGAGAGATATTGGAAGAAGGTTATATTGCGTAATATAGTGTTTGCATCTGCAAGAATATTGCCTTTAATATCCGCTCGACCTATCCACATAAGTAAATAGTTATGTATTTTGAAATTAGTAATGTTTGATATAGTATAATTACTTATAGGAGAATTGTTCTAAATACTAAAGATAGTCAAAAGCGATTAAGAGCTAATGTGTTCTTAAAATGTATCGTGGTTTCTGTTGAAAAGTGCAGGTAAACATTTCTTATTATTGAGGGAACTTATAACATTTTGAACTGTTTCCTATTCCTTCCTTTTCGAACTGACATTTCTATGTTAACATATATTTTAATTTTCCACATTAAAGGCCTTTTATCAATTCAAACCATGCAAATAAATAAGAGGAAAATAAATAAATTAGCAACATAAATTAAATGTAATAATTAAGTTAAATATCGCAATACTTGTGTATAATATGTTATATCCACCTAGGAAACCTCCTAACCAAGCTTGTTCTCTTAGCATAAAGCAAAACCCTTAGATGTTCCAACACTTCTAGTATTTACTAAGTTATTATTGTTTATAGTTACTTCATAAAATGTTGTATAATATTACACAGAGAGGGCCAAAAATGAGCAAATAGAACCGAGTATTTTACTAAAACAAGAAGTAACGAAAAATTCTATCATTACTCCAATTGAAAATCTATCATCAACTAATGCGTTGATTGATTTCCTGATGAAATTCGAGTAGAATATTCGGTATTCTGTTCGTAGGGCAGTGTTTGCCGAACTCATATATGACATTGATTGATTACAATCGCAAAATTGATTTTGAATTTAATTTTTTAGTGGAAGTTAGAAAAATAAAAATAAAAACATTCTCTATTTTAATATCACATTATATATTTTATCGTATATCGTAATCATACTAATAACATAATTATAATTGACAAGAAAAGAGTTTCAAAGTAACATTGGAAGTTTAACTATAACACCATCAAGCCGAGGCAATGGGTCTTACATTTTGTAATAGCACCATGTATTATATTATATTATAGAGGATATAAAATATGCACCATATGCAATGCTAGGTGTAGTTCAGTCTGCTCTATCGCCTGTCTTCTAGTTTATTAACAATGTTTACTATCATATATTATTATATTACTATCATATATATGTTAACTATCAGCTATTGACTATGTTTTTAACTATGAAATAAAAGACGTATCTTTTATTTTATAAACAAAATTTTCCATTTCATTATTCACAAATCTTTAAAGTTCCAAATAACTTTTTTCTGAACATTGGCAAATCCTTAATTATAAAGTTTAAAAGCAGCTATCGATTTATAGACTACAAGTAATTGAAACAAAAATTTACATCTTCTAATGTAATATTCTAAAATGTATTATTTTGTTTATTTTGATTTTATACGGATTTTAATTAAAATAATCAAGAAAAGACAAAAGTTACCTTATTGAAGTTACAATACTTAGATTATATTAGTTTTTTAAGTTTGATTTATATTTTTGTTTTCTGGTTTCTTAAGTAATTGTTATTTCAATAATATTCCGATAAATAGTTCTTAATCTACATTATTCTTTACTGAACGTTACAAAAAGTCTATAAAGGCTTTTAATACAGTACAGTGATGTAAAAGAGGTGTATGCGCTTTGCCGAAGGTATAAAAAAATGGTTCGTTATTAAAAGTAAATTTTATACATTTTTTTTAATTACATTTATTCAAGACATTGCATTACTAATTATTTTTAAAAATAAAAAATTCTTTAATAATGTATCGCTTTAATAAGGCTATACAGAGACACACAAGTGTAATATATAATATGTGGGTGTGTAGATGTATATATAAAATAAATAAGATGTAAAATCGTCTTAAAAATAATAGAATAAAGACGACATAAAGATACGCACTTACAATATATATTATTTAGGAGTATAAAAGTGTCAGAAACCTAAAAGTGTATAAATGACTGAAGGCCACTAATAAAAAATGCAAGAATAAAAAAAATTATAATGAAAAAATGTAGAAACTTAAAGCAGAACCTTATTACTTTTTTTTATATATACCTGAGCCAATACAGCCATACCATTAATGATTTTCTAATTTCCAGCTAGTAAGTAAAATGTAAATTGGATAGAATCAAATCAAAAGTATCTATTAGAATATATTAGCGAAATATGATTTTTTATTTAAGTAAGTTGTTCTATTAACATAATTTGATACTAAGGCGCTTGACTATACTATACCCGCAATACTGGCTGCTATTGCAAAATAGAAGTCAATTGCGCCGGCTCCCTTGGCAGGGCTCCCTAAAATAAATAGAAGTGTGTAAATAAATATTTTATGTAATTTTAGATTATAATAAATGGCGAGTATGTTTTTACTCTTTAATAAACTTTAAAAAAAAAAATAATTACCCACACAAAAATAAATACGGTTTTCAATTTCGTATCCTATATGAGTGTAGGGTGTGTTTAGTAAGATGGTTGATACTTTTTTTTTGTTAACTATTTCAGTATCATTAATTAGTACATATATAATAAGATCATATATTAGAATAAATTAGCGAAATATTGTTTTTTATATGTTAGTAAGTAGTTGTTTTATAAACCTAAAGGCATACTAAGGAGCTTGACTATACTATACCCGCAACACCGGCGGTTATTGCAAAATAGAAGTTGATTGCGCCGACATAAATAAATAAATACATGTGTGTAAATAAATACTTTATGTAATTTTAGATGTTTGTGATGTTAAAAGTTAATTATCGCACAGAAATAAAAATACGGTTTTTTTTCATATACTCGTGAGTGTGGAGTACGTTTGGTAAAGATCTTTGATACCTTGTTTTGTTACCTTTTTCAATACCATTAATTGCTACATACATAATAGAATATATTCGAAAAATTAAGGGTATACAATGCTATGATAAAGCCAGTTTTGAAATACGGCTGGGAGACTTGGACGCTGACCAGAACCTCAGAAAGGAGTATTGAAAGATTTCAGACGAAAATCGGCAAGGCAGCAATCTGAGATCAAAGTACTAAGGCAAGGAGGATAAAAACCAATAAAATACTGCTTACACAAACCAGACTCAATACCTCATGATATGAAGGAAAGGATTTTAAACTGATTGGGGCTTCTTGCTGGAAACTGGAAACTGGAAAGAATGTATGAAGAAGATTGCTGAAAATTAGGAAGCCTCCACACAACAATGAATGGCTCAATAGGAGATGTAAGAAAATGCAGAAAACCAAAAATCAGATGGATAAATCGAATCAAGAAACATGCAATAGAGCTGTATGCAGATAACTGGATAGAAATAGCCAAAGATAGGCAGAGATGGAGAAGGCTCGTTTAGGTGGCAAAAGGTCTGTAATGCCAACAACATAAAAAAAACTAAGATGTGTGTTTTTAACCATCTGATAGAAATGGAAACATCAACTAGGCGAGATTAATAATATGAAATATAAATTATAAATAATAGCTTATAATTATGTGGATGAAGTGATGAACATTTCTCTCACTTACAGTATGCAAGTCTGTCATTTAGTTCCTGAGTTATTTTAATCCATATCTTCAATAAAACTCGTTATCAGTTGGTTTAAAATTAAAAATGAGATCACATTCATCGAGAAAGAAGAAAAGAAAAAAACTAAGATGTGTGATTTAGACCAGACGATAGAAGGGAAAACATTAACAATGTGAGATTAATAATATGGAATATAAATGATAGCTCATCATAAAGAGCATGGAATGCTGAACACTTCACTCGCTTACTTGCAGATCCGATTTTTAGTTTCTGAGATACTTTTAATCTTCCGTAAAACTCGTTATAATTTGGTTTTTGACATTATTTATTCTATTTTTGCCTCTCTAACACGGCGTCACGTTGGAATACAATTTTGAATAATAGCATTTCATTACAGAGAGAATGAAATGCAGAACAATTCCCTCCTTTACAGTATGCAGGTCCGATTTATAGTTTTCGAGATATTTTAATCCATTATCTTCAATAAAACTCATTATAATATGGTTTTCGACAATATGATTACTATTGACCTCTCTAATATGGCGTCGCTTCAATATAAAATTTTTAATAATAGCTCATTACAAATAGAACGACATGATGAACATTTCCCTTCCTAACAATATGCAGGTCCATTTTTTTATATTTCGAGATATTTTAATCCATTTGCATAAACTTTTTAATTAGTCGACTCTACCCGAGCGTTACATATCGGAGATCTGACGGGTCAATCTAATTCGATCTCCACAAAATAAGTCCATAATGCATCTAAAGAGGTTTTCACTTCAATAACAATAATATTCTTTAATTAGAACTAGATAGTTTATTGGGGACTTTTCTTGAAATTTTTTACTGCATAATTTTAACGTAATGTTTCTTAACAATATTTGCAACCATTCCGACTTGGATACAAATGGGTCGTTTTTGCGAGTTGTGTAGAGAGAATTCGAAATTGACCGAAGCTCCTTCTATATATTATAGATTCCTCGGAATTGATATAGTTGAAGAAAACTAATTTGTGATGTTAGGGGGCAGAGCTAATGGTTACTTAATATGGATAACCAGGAGGTCCACTACACAGGCCACGGCCTCCCTAATAGTTCATTCCACCGGCGGATTAGCAATTTAATTCAATTCTGCCCGAGGGTAGCTCTATGCTTAACGGCTTTTGGCGGGAGGTAAGAGGTCTAACCCCTGTTCCCTGCCTCATAGGTACTTCCCATCTTAAGATATTAGTCTGCGTTTTATCTCTTCCACTCAAGCTTAATTTCATGTTCCTTAATTTGGAATAACGTCTTGTGAAATCATATCTCTGATTCTAATTTATTCTAACTCATATCCTAATTATGGTTTAAAACCCCAACGAACCCTATTTTTCACCTGTGGATATATTTATTAGTTGTGTGTTACTTGATGGGCACCATGTTTTCCGTTTTTATACAGTGTAGATTACAGTTAGGTTACTTGTTTATAACATATTTTACAAATTAAATGGTATTAATAAAAAGAAATATATTTGTAAGCATAGTAAACAGCCATCATTATTATTTTTAAAATTAATAAAACATATTTTTATAGAAAAGGCGAAAACATCAAGTGTAGTGAATCTTGTATTATATAACTATTTGAAAGTAAAATGAAAATTAAGTAGAAGTGATATGGATTACAAGCATCGGCGCAGACTTCGATGGAGAGGTGGGCGATGGTCTCACTTCTCCCCCAATAAAAATAGAGAGGGGGCGAGAATATTATTAAGGTTATATTATGGCTCCTCTTCCTCAAATTTAGAATTACTAAAAATAAAATAAAAATTAATCTAAACGATATAACATTTAGGTGGTGGTTTGACCCACACGTCAAAATGAAACGACAGACCATAAACAAGCGACTGAAAATACTGTACTCACTTTTTTTTAAAAATCGAATTGAAATTTCGAAAAAAACTAAATACTTACATTTACCTACTCAAATCAGTCTGGACATACGCCTCTCAGATTTACGGTTTGGAAAAAAAGACGCACTTACAAAAACTACAGACATTTCAATCCAAAATTTTACGCCTTATAACAGGAGCTCCCTGGTACGTCAACAACAAAACTTTACATAACGACTTACGACTACCAACTATAGACCAACACATACGTATTCTCTGCTCTCGTTTTCATCTCAAAGTACACGGACACACAAACAGATTTATAACAGACATGGCCACGAACCACATGCCCATCAGGAGGAGATTAAAAAGGAGCTGGATGAGATCTTCTCACCTAAATCAAAAAAATAAATAATGGCCAGGAAGAGGTGCTGCTGGGTACCATCTATCCTCATGCCTTTAATGCCTATCCTCATCATCACAACACATCTGCTTATTGTCAACACCATTACATGTGCGGATAAATGATATAAGACATATCTAAACTAAAATCAATCAGAAAATAGGAAAAGTGAGATTTGATGGCTAAGCCAAGTCCTAAAGTATATATGCAAGTATTTAACGATGCCCTACGTCCCTGTTATTGAAATTTTAGTTTATGTTCAAAAATAATTATATGTAGCGGAATATCTTAGGATTTTATAATTCAATCATGTTCACCCTTCCATTTTTACGTGAAGATTTTACCACATTTTCCACAACGAGTTTGAACAGAATCAGAAATAGTTCTTTTCACTGCTTCAGACATTTAAATAGAAATAAAAATATATGATATTTTCAATTTTTTGTCAACATATTGTCAAATATACCCATACAGAAAAAACAATATTATTTTACTACATATGGAAGAGATTAAACCAAACAAGAGTGATGATATTATATCGATAAATGAATTATTATTTTCATGACTTTTATATATAATATTGTTAGATTTTTAAATATACGTATATTTAAGAAAAACTGTTTCGGCTCAAAGGTATAGGAGCAAAGAAAATGAAATAAAAAACACTGCCTATTGTGCCGACAAGCAGAAAACAATATCAGATCCAAATATTTTATATTTTTTAATATATCCAAGGAACATTCAAGATAAATCTAACAACATCCAAGAAGCTAAAAAAAATATATTATTTCGTGATTTCATAAAAATTATAGGCAAAATTAAGAGAAACATTCTTTTAAAAAGAAAGGATTGCTTTATTTCTTTGAAACGTCTGTTGTATAGTATTCATGTGTTTTAGTTGTTATTTTGATTAGTTTAGTTCTTTATATATATTTACTTTTATTATTATTATGGGCGATAAATATTCAGGACGCAGTCTTTTTTAAAAATTATTATTTTTTTTTTTGCCAACGTTTCAACCCAAACATATGGGTCATCTTCAGGGCTGAAAATGTTTTTTTTTTTTAATTACAATCAGAGATATAATAGTATACGACCGCTAATTATAAATAATAAACTATAGTGATTGATGGCACATGAATATAATAAAAAAATATAAAATAATAAAAAAAAAAATTTAAAAAGACTGCGTCCTGAATATTTATCACCCATGATATGTAGAACAATCGACTAACTTCCTTCAAGAATTTATTATTATTAATTTCTGTATTATTTATTGTAAATAGGTTATGAGTGTGCTCCCTGAATACTATTATAAATGTCCTTAATTGTGACAGAATGTAATATTTCTGAACAAATAAATAAAATATAAAAAAAAAAGAAACATCTGTCGGAACAACAGTGGTGTTTGCTTTATAATACCTCTGTGCTCTTCGCCTGTCGTAAAGGAGGTGACTTCAACTTCTTTCTAAACTAAACGTTTTTTAAATGGAATCGCAATGAAAATTTTCCTAGTCTATTCCTAGGGAAAATTCCTAGAGAATTCGGGTCTTTTTAACTTAATTATCGCCAGTTATTTTTTCGTCATTCATTTAGAACTTTTAAAGATTTTTCAAGTACACATGATTTAATAAATTATTATGATTCTACTAATAATGTTATAACCTGAATCATAAATATATCGTCTTATGAGTGTATGAAATTTTTTTAAAATGAACTTCTTAAAATTCCATAACTTTCTTTCGTCACAAATGAAGGGCACCAGAATAATTATGAAGAAAGGGATATTAAACAGAAAAAAAAAATGTTCCGAGGACATTACATGTACTATTATAGGCAATGAGAAAATTTTGGCAACCTGAAGATTAATATTATTAAATATTTATTATATATGTTATTCTCAAACTTAACCTATTTTGTGTATATCTATTGTTTAATTTTTTGTTTGCCTTCATTTTTCCATCTACACCTTTCATGAGCTTGACAAAAAGCAGATGTGCTGTAACTAATACGAAAAATTGACATTTTAGGCATGAGGAAAAAAATAGTACCCAGCAGCACTTCTTCCTGGTCTTGATTTATTTCCTTAATTCAAGAAAGGAGATCTCTCATCCAGCTCCTCTTTAGTCGCCTTCTGATAGGCATGCCAGCTGTGGCCATGTCGTTAATAAGTCCGTTGTTATGTCCGTGTAGTTTAAGATGAAATCTGGAGTAGAGATCAAGTATGTGTTGCTCGGTAGTTCGTTGTTGTAAGTCGTTATCTAAAGTTTTTTTGTTTACGTACCAAGGAGTTCATGTTATATGTCGTAAAATTTTGAATTGAAATGTCTGTAGTTTTTGTAAGTATGTCTTTTTCGCAGAACCGTAAATTTGTGAGGCGTATATCCATATGCGTTTGACATAACATATGAGTTAACATTAATTTTTAATAAAACATTTATTCTTTTATGATATATGATTCATAAATAATAAATGTGATTTTACTAAAAGTAACTAGAGATACAAATGTAAAGAAAACCTTGGACTTTTAATATGATTTAAAATGAAACTAAAGTATACGTTACACTTTTCTTTTATTAATTTAAGATCATTTCACCTTCATCTTAATGGTAATTATGGATATTAATGATACCATAGCTGAATAGATTGCGAGCCAGCTAACAGCAATCTACCAAGGTGTAGGAGCACCTCTCTCTTTTTCTAACCAGGGCGGCAAGAAAGGGACCGCACAGTTTGCTGCAGAGGACCGTCCATTGTCTTCGCAGTTAATGACACCTCCAATCCTCCGTAACATTTCTTGCCCAGGTTGTCTAGCTCTATTGTAGAGCTGGAAACAATTGTGGCTGTTTAGGATCTTGTGGTCTCATTGTCCGTTCTAAGAGCAGAAGCACTATTATGGATTCTCTTATGTATTGGTATATTCTTTTTTATTTTCCTCTTCAATTTTTTTTCGCACCTGCACATGAATATGACAATCAGCACATATTTTGTTGTTGGTAATAGCATCTTAGACAACAGGGAACAAGTACCCAGCAGCACCTCTTTCTGGTATTTCTTTACTTCTTTGATCCAGGAAAAGACATTTCTCATCCAGTTCCTTTTTAGTAGTCTCCTGACCATGTCAGCCGTTGCCACGTCGTTTATAGGTCAATTATTTTGTCCTTGTAGTTTAATATGAAATCTGTAATAGAGAGTAGGTATATCTTTGTCGAAGTTGGTTGTCGTCCGTCGGTAGGTATAGTTTTGTTGTTTACGTTCTAGAGAGTTGATATTATTTGTCTTAAAATTTTTAATTAAAAAGATTTATTTAGTTTGTGTAAATGCGTAATTTATTGCTTAAAGTTTTAAAGTAGATACGTGTATTTATTTAGTTTTTGTCTAATTTTCAATTTTGATTTCGAAATAAGAGAGTATAGTATTTTTAATCGTTTGCTTAAAGTGATTCTTTTCGTTTTGACCCGTCGACCTCAGGTGATTCTTCTGTCGAATATTAAGTTAACGTGCTGTGTCCGTTTGAGGAAGAATTGGTGGGCACGTGTCTCGTCGAAGTGAACACCAATTTAGTATGTGTAAATTTATTTTTTTACATATATTTATAAATTGTACGTCTATGCCTCCATTTTGCCATTACCTCCTTATCAAGCAATTCAGCTATTATTTTCACACCAAATTAATTTGGTAATCAAGGTGAAGAATCATTTTCAAGTGGTATTTCTGTTAAAGACCTCATCCTAGGTAATGCTCTATTTTACGAACCATTGGGATTGTCCTACGCTACGTTAATCCAGGTTTTAGGATGCCTCCTGACCAGAAAGTTTCAGTTTAACTATTTGCGGCTCACAAAAAGTGCTGGAGGCTTATTGATCGCTGAGTGGTAAGCTGGTTAGATGTTGTGGTGGACTTGGGCCTTGCTCCGTTAAACACCCTCTGAGGCAGGCGGTAATCCAATCTTTGGCTTTTTCAGTATCCTAGGTCTTGCAGGCGGAGCACCCATAATCTTTGCAATTAAATTGCAGTATGTGTAATGCTTGACGATGTGTAACGGTGGCTTTGAAATCCAGCATGTAAGGAATATTAAATCTCTTCGTGGAAATACCAAGCAGCGTTATTATTATTATTGCAAAACCCGAGAAGATTGTCCGTAGCTCAGAAATTGGTTTCTTGCCATTATACCCATGATAATAAATTCGGCAGAAACCGACTTATCCTCATTAAATTTAATCCAAACACGACCTTTCATAGCACTCAGTAAGGAATTCCCATTGTCGATCTACCCACGTCAGGTATCATTTATATTTTATTTCTAGCTAATGAATATTTTCCTATTCATATATGATATTTATTTTCTTTATTATACTATATTGCTGTTCTTTTAAGTCAGTTCAACTACCGTACCATTAGAGAGGTCTGGTTTTCTTAAATATTCGAGTTAATTTAATTAATACGGCGTAATTTGCCATCAATACCACTGTTTGATTTACTTTGAGCTATTTTCAATTTTGTACTTTATTCATTCTTCTCGATATTCCTTTTACATTAGAATATGTGTTCAACATAAAAATTTTGTAATCATAAAAAACCGTGTACCACTACAACACATGAAGGATCTTGACTTAAGTACTGTAAGAAAGTACTGTTTTAATGCCAATGATTGTGCAAGGACGTGGAAATCAAAGGACGTGGAAAAGAAAGAATCAGTAATCTTGATTGGGCCGAGATCACGCCTGACCGTCCGATGCCATTAAAATTACCCACATTGCTAACATGAGCAACATTGCTATTTAATTAAAATTACCCACTTTATAGAGGCTAGGTATGCCCCAGGAGGGTTTCCCGATCTCAGGGTCGATCCATGGCTTATGTATGAAATAAATAATTACCTGCCACAGCCGGACTCGAACTTGGAGCCTTCAGCATTGGAAGCCAATACCTTACTCTCTAAGCTATCTAGGTACAATTTTAGTAACCATAATATTTCTAATTTAACCATCTCTAACCAGAGTATGGTTAGGGATTTAGATACGTATTAAATCTTTACCGTGCCATTGACGTTCTCCAAACTTTTAAGTTCTATTTTGTTCAGTAATCTTCAAAATCATTGATCAAACTCAGTAAATTTTTGGAATCAGGAACCAAGGATGCCATATCATCGGCATATACCAGTACTTTAATTCTCTTATTATTTTTTTTTCTTTAGCGATTCCTTAACCTAATTCTCCTTTTATATCATTTACATAACATGTATGCAAGTATATATTAACAGCGTAATAATCGAAAATATATGGATTGCAGAACTGATACAGTTATTAATGCAGAAAGGTAAGTGTGGCGAGGGATGGGCAGGAGTATAAACCAGCCAGTGTTCCATATATATTGCCGAATACATGCCTGTTATCTCCGGCATTCCCCCGTGACACTCCATCAAGATTGAGTTGAGAGATGCGAGTTTATAACGAAAAATATTGTAATACCGTGGGTCGGGGTATTGTAGAAGGGGGGGGGGGTTTGATAGAAATATTTCCAGCTCCAGTTATATTTTTTTTCTTGTTGTTTTTAGTTCATGTCAATGGAACATTACAATTTTTTTTAAATTTCAAAAAATTATCCTATAGTGCATATATCAATTGATTTATTATGTTTGCTATAGTAGTTACTAGTTTACTAGTTTTTTTATTTAGGGAATTATTTGCTACCATAATTATATCATTATGAGATGAATTTTCTGTAATTATGAAATTTTGTTATTATTTCTTTGCATTTTAATCTTTTCTTTAGATTTTTAATTATTGTTGTTATGAATTTGTGTCACAAAATTTTGTTTGTGGTGATTCCGTGGTGGATATACTGTGTTGGTTCAGTCATCATGAAGAGCGCATCTACTACCGCTACTCTTGAGGCACAAGCGAAAGTTTCATGAAAACAAGAATTTCGAAAAAAAGTAATAGAAATAAATAAAACCGCAGAACGGTTGTAACGAACTAGGGTTCTCAAACTGCCGCAAGGTAGTAGCGTAATATATCCCTACACAAGCACATTTTTGCAGACTGGACCAACACATTATATTCACCACAAACTAAATTTTACACGCTGTCCCAAAGTTACCCCATCTTACGGTATTTTCTCAAAGAATATTATTGCTTTGGGGTCGTTTCGTAGAAGTCGAACAACAACACTTCTTATCTCAGAGAATTAAGTGTGCTGATAGAAAAATGTTAATCATAAGTAACCTATAAGCGGAACTGTCAGGTTGAGGGCGCAGGATACAGGTTGGAGGGAGTAGAGGGACGAATACAAATCGACAGGTGTACCTGTTGAACTCGCAGTCTCGATAAACAGGTTGCCTAAGGCTGGGGTTGGCAGCAAGTCAAAATCTTGTATGTAGTAGTGTACAGAAACTTCTCTAGGTGGCTTCTTTAAAGATTTGTTCAGACATTTTGATTTCCATAGCAACATCTAAACTGTTCCTCTGCTTCTCCTTTGTCTCAGGCAAATCGATAGTTCATTAAAGTTTTACTCGATATCAAAACAGCCAAAAATTGAATACATACACTTACTTACTTAAGCCCATTTGTAAGTATGCTTCACAGATGTACGGGACAGCCACATACGTAAACTACAGACTTTTCAATCAAAAACTTTCAGTAGTATCACCAAAGCTCCCTAGTACATCAGTAACATTACTTTACATATAGACCTACATATGCCAACAGTCAGCGACCACATACGAGCATACTACCAAAGATTTTACAATAACTTACACGGACATACGAATTCACTGATTCGAGGTATGGCCATATAACCTATATATCCGACGCCATCCGTAGGAGGCTCAAAAGAACCTGAATGAGGGATCTCCTCCACTGAATAAAAACATAAAATCAACTCAGGCAGGGACGCCGTGGCGCCTTCCTTTCCCTCATGCCTACCAACGTCTTGATCAACTAACAGGTGTGAGTTTAAAAACTAAAGCTTTAAAAAAATTAAGGTTTTATTGTTGATTGTTATGGCATAGCACACCTTTTATCCAATATTCAATTTTTCTTTGCTGAGTGGATCATGGTGAGTAGAGAAGTAAGTCTCTTAGCGGGAAACGATTCCCTAGTCCAGTTTCCTTTGGAATAAAATATATTTTCCGTTTTATTGGCGTGGAGCGATACTTCTTATTCATCACCACTCCAAAGGAACATTGGAAATGCACTTTCAAGAGCGAACTTTATATCGATTTTATCAACTTTATATAAGTTTCCTCCTCTCTCGTGGCTTTTCTAGAAAAGATTCTATCGCTAAAAGAATTTTAAAAGCCTAAGATTGTTTATGCTTTCTTCAGAAGATAATATATTGAACCATTTAAGCAAGTCGAACAGTTTCAAATTGTCTTAATCCAGTAGTGGGCACCTTTTCTTTTTATTATATCGCTTCTGGCTATATTATTTATTTTAGACACGTAGCCAAATACTGGGCCGAAATAAAAAAAGGTCACTAGGAAAGTTTTTCATTACAATTTTATTATCTTTAATTTTCAAAATATTTCGCATCTCACAAAATACATTTCTGCATCCTTCTGAAGCTATCTCAAATCTCGTAACCCCGCCACAATTCGTCTACGATCAGAGCACCCTCGACGCCCTGATCGCTTATGAAATACCTCTCTTTCAGCCTGTTTTTTACCTGAGGGAAAAAAGCGAATTCGCTGGTAGCTAGATTTGGATATGTAGATTTGGGCTATATGAGGGTGCTCTGACATTTTTATTCTAGTCGTGGCTAAATATTCTATGCAAACTTTGAAAGAATGCGCTAGAGCATTGGTGATCGAACTACGATCCCTTTTTTGAGTTCGAATGAAGTTTCTGAAGAGCTTGCACCAGTTTAGGGAGACATTCCTTGGTATAACACTTACTTTTGATAGTCTTGCACTAAAAAAAATCCGCCAACATTTTCTTCTTAACAGATCTGGACTTCTGAACACTTACAAGGGTATTACCATCTTCAAACACCCACAGTTTACTCTGAATCTTAGTTGGGATTATGGGAAGTAAAGCTAACTTCAATCATCGGTCACTATACCGTTTGCATTGAGTCCTTTTACGTTTGCAAAGCTGACTGCTATTAAACTAGGTAGGAAATATTTATTTTTTCTACTTAATCGAAAATAGGTATACATTAAGTGATATTTTATATTATATATGTGATTCTTTAGAAGTTATAATATAAAACCTAGTTTGATTAATATCACTGACTTAGATGCTTAGTGAACTTGGGTTGAGCCTAAATCTCTCCTACTTCATGTGGATGATATTCCTCCATCCTGCATTTGGTAGGCGAGCCACATTTGTATTATCTTTTCATATCCAACTGTTATTTAACTATCTTATAGTCTCTGAGAAATAAATTTCTGAAGTAATCAGTCGAGACCTATCGCTGAGAATGTATTTAAATAATTTTGTAATAAGCAAAGGTAACCTAGGTTTTAAGTCAGAGATGGACAAATGTTACTCTAAGTGCCCATTACCAAGTATTTTACTCAAATTGAAGCACTATTGAGAATTCAATCACTACTTCAGTTATTTGTTTGACATCAACTGAAGTAACAATTAAATTCTTTGGTACTTAAAACAGGTCATTTTTGAGTAAAATACTTGATAATCAGTACTCAGAATAGCATTTGCTCATCTTTGGTTTAAGTGAAAGAATGGAGACTCGGTTTTCTTTCAATTTTATCGTTTTCGCTAGCTTCAAACATAGTATGACTGAAATCGAATCATGAAGAGAACGTTTTATTGAATCAAATTTAATTTGCAAAAAAAAATAGGTTTTATATGTATATATAAACAAAAAGAAACTTAAATTAATTTAAAAAAACAACTTAAAATGCAATTTTTTTTTTTTATTGAAAAATATTACAATCTGTCTCAAGGACATTTATAATAGTTTGTTAACAGTATTATAAATGTCCTTGAGACAGATTGTAATATTTTTCAATAAAAAAAAAAAAAAAATTTGCATTTTAAGTTGTTTTTTTTTATTAATTTAAGTTTCTTTTTGTTTATATATATATATATATATATATAAAACCCATTTTTTTTTTTACCCATACCTGTCAGAAGAACCGACAATAAGCGAGTCTGCTGTCGGTAAAATACTAATAGAGGCTTGCTCGGCGTGGGGGAAAGGAATGCCCAGCGGCATCCCTTCTTGCCTTGAATTCTGTATATTTTTAAATGAGGAAATCCCTCATCCAGCTTCTTTTATTTAAGCCTCCGAAGGGTGTTTTTGGTCATGTTAATCGGTCATGTCTTGTATCAGTGTGTTAGTATGTCCATGTAAGTTATTGTGAAAATTTTAATTTTAATTTAACGGTTGCCATGTTTAGATCTTTATGTAAAGTAATGTTTGTGACGTACCATGGAGCTTTAGTTATAATCCTAATAGTTTTTGACTGAAAGGTTTGTAATTTTCGTATGTGGGTCGTTTAGGCTGTTCCGATAAATGTAAGTATTCAGTTTCTGTTTTAATTTTAGTTTTGAACGTCTTGAAACAGTACAATAGTCGTAATCTGACGTTTAACGTTTTCCTTTTTTTATTGATATGTGGGCCCCATGTCATTCTTCTGTCGAATGTCAGTCCAAAGTATAGTATTTTATCTGTTTGCGGAATTTCAGCATTACCAAGATAAATAGGAGGGCATATTTCACGTTGTATACTAAAAGTGATGGGATTTGTCTTGGTTGAGTAGAATTTTCCAAAGTTTGCACCAATCGTTTATTTTAGTTAGATGTTGTAAAGTCTGTTTGGCGTTTGTAGAAATTTTATGTCTTATCAAAATTGCTTTATCCTCTGTATAGCGTCGTAAGTCGCTGTATTAGTTCCGGAGCTGTTAGGAACGTCGTGTATGTATATGATATATAAAAGTGGAGCGAGTACTGACCTGTGAGGAACTCCTAATTAGAGACCATTCTGAGCCTTGACAGACAGAGAAAAGTTTGTCAGATAAATAGGTTTTCAGTTTGAAGATAATACCCTGATGCCAGATCCTATCAAATGCTAAATTAACGGATCTAAAATAAATTATGATGTTTCATAAATAAAGAAAAATAGACGGGTTTAGTAAAGCAAAATGTATGTTTGCTCCTTTGTCTCTATTTAGAGATATTTCCATATTCCATCAGAGTTAGCCTACAGAGGCAACAAGGACAAACGAGGGAGCAATTATTCTGAGGATAAGAGAAGAGACAGAAAATACAGCGAGGGCGGGAGGGGGGGGGCACATATGTCATAACCAGGGGGTCCACTAACAAAGAGGTCCGGAGCTTTTAGGCCCTGGACCCCTTCCAGGCCGCCGTAATGCTCTCCCTCATCCGGCTTTATTCTTCTTTGTGGCTCCTCCAGCCTCTTCTCTCCACCTTATACCTTCCCCTAAGGGTCTACGCATTGTTTTAATGCTGCGTTTCCTGGATTTCGGATAAGCGTTTTTATAACAGCCTGAAACATATTAGAACCGTTGCCCGCTGATTATGGATGAACTAGTGAACCCGTGTGAATGATTCGCATACTATATCATTCAATGATCTAATGACAAAATAATATAAAAATAAGTTAATGTAATGTATTATGTATGAGATGAAAGAATCAATTTTCTTCTTTCCAGTCAAATTTCCTTCAGAATAATAAACCAATATATATATATATATATATATATATATATATATATATATATATATAAACTATAAACTTTGCTGATAATGGCTCAATTTCAATGATTTTGTTGTGTTTTTTTGGATTTTTTTGTTTTGTTGCTAATAGAAAACCTGTAAAATAAATGTGGGTTCAATAAACCACAAATTACATACTTTTTGAATTGTGCGCAAATAAAGTATTTTTTCTTCTTAACATTTTTGTCTGAAATTTTGGTTTTGTCTGAAACTGGATGGCTTGAAAATTTTCATAACTCAATGATTTATTTATTTATTGTTCTGTGTATTTTAAAGCGGACTTATATAATGTTTTTTTTTTGTTTTTTTTGTGTCCGTTAAATTCTAAATCTAACATGTTATATATAGTTAGTGCTAAAGCGAGTCGGAATGTTGGTCATCCGGTACTATATTGACCGGATCTGTGCCGTGTACTGGTTAGCGTGTATCGGTTCAATTTCCGTTACCGGTAGGATTCTTTTCGAACGCTTGTATGGCGGAGCGAACAATAATTGACGGGATTAATTAAGCACCATAAAAGCAGGCTTCATGGAAAAGTCGATCGCTCCCTCGTCCTTCCTCCAATAAAAATTTCATAAAATTCGCTCTCAATAAAAATATAACGGGGATGAGAATATCGTTTCGTCTACCCAATATTCGAAGAACAAAAATAAATAAAATTAACATACATATGTAAAAAAAAAATAATAGATAGAAACTAAATGAAATAAAAATAGTGAATAAATAAAGTTAAAAAAAAAAAATAGATAAAACACTTTAACGCTTATATACAATATTTACATTTGCCCAGGGGACTCTTGAGTGCTTATCTGCTGATCTGGTGGGGTTGGGTTTGGACGGCGACCGGTGGAGGGAGGTGAGTGGACAGGGATTGGTGGTTTCGGTATCGAACCTTTGGGTTTGCAGTTAACCTTTTATTATTATAAAGATTATTTAAAACAGACAAATCATTCGAAAAGAAGTAAATAAAATTAGTCAATAATAAAATTTTTATTATTAAACCATATTCCATCTAAGAGGAGATAACTCGATTTTTTTTTAAGTTTATCTTATGACTAAAATATATATTTACTAAACAGGTTAATTTGCGCTACGAAAAAAATAAAAAAGTTAAAAAGAAGATAGACCTTGCCGTAAATTAATTGTATCAATATCAAACTTTTTACTTGTGTTTTTTTTTTTGTATTTTTAAAAACATGTAGAACTATCTTCCTCCTCCCTTCTTTCCTGACATCACCAAAACGGATATAACGTTAAGAGTGTAGTAGTGAGAAAAACGGTCACCTTTTCCATTGCAAGACAAGCGAAACAGAGTTGGGTCTAAGAAGGAGAATTAATTTTAAACTTCGAAAAAACACCCGTCCTCCAGTTTATATTGACAACAATCAAATTCCTCAAACGGACACGGTATTTTACCTTGGACTCACCTTCGACAGAAGGATGACATGGGGCCCACATGTTAAAATGAAACGCATGACACTTAACAAACGACTCAAACTACTTTACTCTCTTTTTGCCAAATCTTCAAAACTAAAACTAAAACAGAAACTGAATACATATACATACTTACTTAAGCCCATATGGACATACTCATCACAAATATACGGCATCGCTAAAAAGACCCACCTACAAAAACTTCAAACGTTCCAATCAAAATTATTGCGACTCATAACAAAAGCACCTTGGTACGTGACTAACAAAACTCTACATACTGACCTCCACTTTCCAACAGTTGACCAACATATAAGGACCCTATATCAACGATTTTACACAAATTTAAATGGACAGAATAACAGACTTATAAGAGACATGGCCACAACTGACATACCTCAGAACATGAACAGGAGACTAAAAAGGCGTTGGATGAGGGATCTCCTTCCTTAGACAACTTAAGTAATTGGAACAAGTTAGGGAAGAGGTACTGCTGAGTACTTTCCTTCCCCATGCCTGTCATGTCATTATATCATTGTCGCCATCACATTTGCTGATTGTCAACTTATTGTTGACAGGCGCAAATACATGTTTTATAGACAAAAAAAAAAAAACTTTAAAGAAAAAGCGGTAGTAACAATTCCAAAGGTTAAAGGCAAAAGTAGGCAAAATAAGTTTATATAAATACGATTTAAATATAAAAGTCTATTTCCAGATACGAGCAAAATTCCCATGAATACAATTCTTCCGGATTATTATTATTATTACAGTAAATCTATAAATAAAAATTGTGTTGGTATGTCATAATGGTTTGTTATATCTAAATAGCCATTGGAAGCATCCTAATTATATAATATAAGTAGAAACCTGAAAATATTAGTTTGATAATTTTTTTAATCTATAGACCTCTGAATATTGATACAGAGAGTTTTGGGGCTGAAAAAAGAAATTATTGTTCTATAGATTTTGTTTGAGTTATCTAAACTAATATGTATTAATATATATATAATAAAATTGTAATTCTGATCAACTGTGTTGAGTTGCTAACTGACACAGCGTACTAATATAATATAAACAATCGCAATATATTCTCTTTTTTAATTTTATGAATATACAGCTACTAAATGTATACACGTGTGAAAAAAATAAGACATTCATCTCTAAAAGCATTATTGTTCTTGTAATTTCCGTGTTTATTCTGCTTCAAGGACGACCCAAACATCATATCATATTTGGTAGGTTTTTCTTTTTCTTTTAGAATAATTATCTTTATAAAAAAAAAAAAAGCTCTTCTCTTCTTCTTCCTCTTTGTGTGTCTTTCAACGTGGAGGAGCCTCCAGCCACTTCGACCACACATCCCTGTCTTTCGCCAACCCCTTCATCTGACCCCGGGGTTTCCCTCTTTACTCACCTAGTCGCTGGATATGTTCCAGAAGTACTAGAAGAACATGTCTGGAAAAAAAAAAATCAAAATTTAATATTAGATCCTCTACTGCTTCCCAACTTTTATTCATTTTTGTAATCAACCTGTTTGTAATTTGCTGTTTGGTATAACCATTTTCGGGGTATAAACAGATTTTTTATAAATCTATAAACAATGTTATTGTTAATTAATTTATATTAAATTAAATTGTGATCTTTCATCAAATCTTTTCGACTCGATTTTTAACTTAATTTTAACTTTTTTTTATTTATCATTAAACAAATTAAGTATCTTCTGTTTGTATACGTTAGTCTCGGTACGCTAATTTTTATAACATAAACTATTTGAATCTTTAAAAAAAATCCTCATTAGAAGTTCATGTCTTCTACCTCAGAGCCATTTCTTAGACCAACGGCGTCCTCCTTGGTTCTTGGCTAGCATTCCTGATAACCTCGGAACGTATGCTACATCGCAATTTGACAGAAATAGAATTAAGCCGACTGCCGCGGTGTTGGCTCTTAGCTGTAGCCTTCCACTTACCGTAATTAGTAATCCCTAATTAGATTTATGGTTCTCAAGAGAAGAATACAAAATCACAATGACAAAGTGGATGCGGTACGGTAGCAACTGTTTTCGTTTCTTCCCAGAAGAGCTAAGGCCCTAACTGGCTCAATAATTAATTTATACCCGCCCACATTTATAAATAAAAAGGGAATCACCTCGAAAATGGCAGAGTAGCTTGAACTAGCAAATCTATTTTATCAACGCATTAATAATCAAATAGTTATGTGTTTTAGGATAATAGAATTTTAATTTATTTAAAATATTCCAAATGGTGCGCTTCATCACAGGATGATAGCGACACAACACAAGAGTCGTATATTTTACAAAAATTTATGCAAAAGCATATTAGATGCATTACATTGTTATCAGAACAAATTTTATAAATAAGTTGATACAAAATATATTACTTCACTTGATGGATTTAATGAATAGAAATAAATCCAGAGAAAAAAAAAACAGAAACAGCACTTAAGATGTATTAGGAAAGAGAAAAAAAAATGTATGAGTATGCATAAACAAATATAAAATATAAATACACGACCCAAATATCATATTATGTATGGTAGTTTTTTCTTTTTCTTTCAGAATAATTATCGTTATTAAAAAAACAAGCTCTGATCGAGTATTTTTTTAATAAGTTAGTTGTGGCCATGCCTTGAATCAGTGAGTTACTATGTCCGTGAAAATTATTCTGAAATCCTTTATAACGTGTTCTATGTGGCTGTTAACTGTTAGCAGCTGTACTTTATACCATACTTTATGTAAAGTATGGTTACTGACGTACCAGGGAGCCTTGGTTATAGTCCTGAAAGTTTTTGATTGAAAGGTCTGTAGTTTACATATATGGTTCTTTTTGGCTGTACCGCATATCTCTGAAGCGTAGATCCAAATGAGTTTAAGTGAATAAGTGTATGTATTCAATTTTTGTCTTTATTTTAATTTGTTATGCCTTGAAAGAAATGAATATAATACTCATAGTCTTATGTTTAGGTTTTTTGGTTTGATCATGATATATGGGCTCCATGTCATTCTTCAGTCAAAAGTCTGTCGAACATATTGAACTTGATCTGTCTGAGGAATTTAGACTTTGTCGGGTAAATACCCGGCCAAGTATCACGTGAAAGTGTAAAAGTAATATGTTGTGATTTGTCTTTGTTGATTGGAAATTTTCAACGTTTGCATCAGTCATGGAATTTTTCAGGTGATGTAGAGTCTATAAGACGGATATTAGGTTTCGATGTTCTGCCAAGATTATTTTATAAGTCGGGATGAAAGTATCGACACTGTTTGGAATATCATGTGCGTAATTGATGTATACTATCGGAGCGAGTACTGACGCTTGAGGCACTCCTGCTAAAGCTGGTTTAATAGTAGGAAGTGTTGTGCCTTTGCAGATAGAGGGGGAAAAAAAACTGTACCACTAAAACCCATGAAGGGTCATGGGTTCAGAACTATTTAGGGAAAGCACTGTTTCTTGGTCAACGGTTGTGCAAGGAGGTGATTTGATCGAGATCACGCTCAACCGCCAGGTTTTCCCCCTTATTCAATTATTTAATTAAGGGTACCCACATTATAGAGGCTGGGTGTGCCCCAGGAGGGTCTCCCGACCTAGGGTCGCCTCACGGCCAATGTAACAGATAAATAAGTTTTCTGCCATGAGCTGGGGTTCGAACCTGGGACTTTTAGCATTGGAAGCTCAGTACCCTACCACTGAGCTACCCCACTCCTCTGATAGAGAAAAATCTGTCAGAAATAAAAGATTCAAGGATAAGATAGTAGGTTGGAGAAAATGTCGTCTTAAGTTTGAAAAGAATCCCCTTATGCCATACTCTATTGAACTCTTTGGCAACATTTAGAAATACTTTTGTTACATACAATTTGTGCTCTAATGCCGTTAAAACGTCTTTCGTCAATCGGTGTAATTGATGAATGGTTGAATGGTGTGCACAGAATCCAAATTGAAGTTCAGGAATGATGTTTTCGGTAGTCAGTAAGTCAAGAAGTCGTTTGTAGAGAAGTTTATCAATGATTTTAGAACTTAATGGGGTCGAGCCGATGGGTCTGCATGATGAAGGGATATCGGTGTTCTTGTTTGGTTTCTGAATCATTGTAATGAAGTCATTTTCATACTTACTTCCGTGAATTTACAGCCCCTTAGGGCCATGACCTCCAGAACAACATCTCTCCAATCCTCTCTGTCAACCTACTGACTTCTTAATTGTCTGATGCCCATCTTATGCAAATGATCCTCCCCATCATCGGTCCATCTCAATCTGGGACTTCCCCTCCTTCTTTTGCCTTCTGGTTTACCATATAATAATTTTTTCGAGTATCTACTTTCCTGGAGCCTTTCTACGTTCCCAAGACATCTTATCCGGCTTGATTTAACATAAGTAATTATGTCTGCTTCATTAAACAGTTCTCTATCTCGGAGTTCTCTGTAATTCCTTATTTTCCGTTGTAAGGGAAATTCGGTCGTTCTGAGCATCACATCATAAATTGATGTTATGTACACTATAGTTTTCCTTGACATTTCCTGAATCTCTTGAGCATTTATTAGGTCATGATCTCAGGCTTTGTTCTTAGCTAATTGTGTAAATTGTTCTGCAACTTGAGTAGGAGTTTATCCAGATGGAGGTAATGAGAATGTTAAGGGATGGTCTAAAGTGTTTCGTACATGTCTTTCGTGTTCAGTATTAGGGAAGCCAGCAAGCTATGTGGAGCAACACGAATTTAAAAGAACTGAGTAATAATAATAATTAAATTACCAATTACTTTGGGAATTTTGGTAGAAAAGAGATTTTAGAAAGGGATAAAATTAAAATTCCCTCAGTAACATTGATTTTTTTTTAATCATAGTAAATTTACGATGATAAAAAAAAAATATCGTCATCATTAATAATCAGTCATTGAAACAAATTAGACATTAAGACTAATTTTTATAATCAATTAGTTTTATATCATTAAGTCCAAATGGACGTTAATTATTTTTATCATAACTCGGGCAGATTAGGAAAATAATCTTTTAGTGAAAAAACTATAAATATTTAGAAGACGAAAAAAACGTATTTTTTATTTCAGAAACTAGATTTTCTGCTCGATTTTTATTGGATGCATAAGGCGAAAATGTTATGCTTTAATTTTTTTTTTTTTTCTAAATATGCGTAAATACAAATATACAATAAAAATTGGCAAGAAAAAACAGCATTGTAAGAACAATTACAGAGTTTTTTTACAGTAGCTGTGGTGAAGCAGGTCTGCTACACATATGTTTGAGAAATGATGTGATCCTATGAAATAATGAAATTTAAATATAATACATCAAATAATGAATCATATAATCTTTGGATATGCAACTCGCTAAGGCTCTAATATGAACAGCTAATGGACCTACAAGTAAATGAAGATAAAACAAAATATGTGGTAATAAGCCGAAAATTCCACCCCAATAACAGAAAATGCGTAGAAGAAAAATCTTTCTCTAGAGTAGAAAAATTCAAATACCTTGGTTCTACAATAACCCCAATGAATGACTAAAAGTCGGGAATATACCAGCGTATTACAACAGCAAACAGCTTTCTTGTCTCTTTCGAGGTAAAATTCAAATTGAGATCCCGAAAAATCTCAAATTAAAGATGTACACTGCTATGATAAAGCCAATTCTAATATATGGCTGTGAAATCTGGACACTTACCAGCGCCCTAGAAAAATCCTCCGCACGATAACCGGAGCGCGAAGAGTACTAGCACATGATGAAGAAAGACCGATAAAGAGCTGCTTACGAAAAGTGGTCAATCAATAACACATGATATGAAAGCACGGAGATCAAGATAGGAAGGGCATGTAACTCTGAGCAATCGATCTGAAAGTCTCTGCTTTAATCAGCGAATATTTCACACATATATTGAATGAATAAACTTATAACAATCATAACTAAAACAAAACCTCCAAAAATACCTTTTTCTAAAATAAAAAAATTAAAACAAAACATATTAATTAAGTTATAGTATATCTGCAAAACAATGAATACCTTAATAGAAAGCAAAAGACCACTTGGAAGGCCATAAAGCCGGTGGATGGGTAGAATCAACAAAGATGTAATAGAGCTGCAAACAGATAACTGGGGAAAAATATCCCAAGATAAGCCTTGTTAAAGCGGCAAAAGATCTAAAAGATCTATAATGCAAAAAAAAAAAATTGATCTTAATATGAATTATTTTTAGCCATTTAAAAAATACAAGTAATTTATAAAAATATGAATAGACCTACGGGTATTGGAGGATAATGAGGCTCGATCTTCAACACGATGAAGAATCACTTACCCACTTCATAGAGGCTAGACTAGCTTCAGAAAGGAAATTGGGGAAAGTACTTGACAAGCAAGCATTGTTTCATGAACCAAGGTTTCAGATTGGTATTGTCATCATTCTTGAATTAAGGTTTTCAATGATACCCAAAGTACCTGATGTAATAAACAGGATGTCGTTAAGAGCCAACTGAAATTGTTGCATTAAGAAGATTGAAGAGGCTAATGAATTGTTTCATTAGATTTATACTTGGAGTCGCCAGGCGCTCCCACGTCTCCAGTTGCTATGCCGAGTTGAAGTGGCTCTATCCAGTCTTCTGACGGCAATACTCCCTAGGTGTTTTCCTTTTTCGAACCTTTTCAACCAAAAAAAAACCTTTATCTTCTCGATTTGTTTACTCCTTGTTCTTCGTCATTCGTTCAACACGAGATCCCATCCCTCAAACCTGTTTATTCCTTCTCATAGAACTGTTTCAATTAAAAAATCATTTGTCATGGTGCTACCTTTTTTTGGAATTCCCTACCAACCTCCATACGCAAATCGTCATCCTTGACCTCATTTAAACATAATTTATCCATCCATCTCATCAGCGATCAATCTTCCCAATATGTGTAAAATAATGTTCACGTTGTTCAGATCAGTCAGTCGCTTTAATGTTATCCGACCGGTAATTATATATCAACCACATTGTTCATGTGTACAAATATGTGAACTCTCATATCTGAATTCATCTATGATTTCATGTGTCTTTTCTTTATCGTAACCTTATATCTAGATGAACACGTAATTTAATTTATTCCTAATGCCAGACAATTGTCCTTAAATTGTACATTGTAGTTATTCTAAGCGGACTTAGTCCCAGAGTAAAATTTATTTTTCTTCTTCTCCTTCTTAAGAAGATGAAACCTAGACCCTCTCGGTGATGGGAGAGAGGTAAAGATGGAACCGAAATGAATCAAGTGAGATGTTCCTACGTTCCGCAAAAGCTGACATGAGCTGGTGATGAAAGCGATAGGGTTGCTGGATCGTGGAAAATAACGATTCATTTTTCACAGGCGACAACTTTTTCCCGAGTTATATCATTCGAGTCAAATGTTCTCTTTTAAATAATCCTCTTACATTTTACCTCGATCAAAATACACTATGTATATATTTTTAAATCCGCATTATATTTTTCACATCTAAAAATGTCACGTTTAGATGAGTTCTTTGGCATTATAATTCAATATATATATTCGAAACGGGATCCAGACATAGAAACAAAAGCCCAACCTATTAGTGAAAAATTTACTATGATTTTGTATCTTGTTTTGCTTAGCCTTGAAGAAGGCGTACAACTTGAGCCGAAATGTTAACGCATGGTTTTGCCTCGCTATCTGGATCTCTTCAACCGCATCCTCAACTATCTCCTCTTTTAACATTTATTTTTTTCTCAAAATTTCTTATTAGTCCTTGTTAGTTCATTTAACTTACGTGCATAAATGTTCCTGTGAAATCAAAATTTGACATTTACTACCGCAATGGTTTATGCAACAATGCAAAAGAATGACAAGTGAAAAAATTAAACATATATATAACCATTAAGTATTTCCGAGTGTGAACTCCGAGATTAGATAGCATTTCTCCTTCTCCTTAATGCGTAGAAAATAAAGACGATATTAAAAAATATGTATTTATTCCTATAATAAATATATAACATCACCAATATAACAATATAATATCACCAAGTCTATTCAACAAATGGAGTTCGTGTAACTACATATGACTATTGAAGTGATAGTTTACTTCTAAAAAAATCTAAATAATAGTTTAAAAAATCTATTTTATTAATTCTCGGAATAAAGACAAAATGAAAACTATTCTTTTTGTCGCATTCTGAATATTTCTATCTCCTATCTATTTCCTTTCTCCAAGAAATAGGAACTCCACACTCGGTGTAGCGGTTTCACAGCGAACGATGGCAGTTCTACAGATAATATGGACATTCTAAACTCAAACTAAATTACTGAGAGTTCTTGGGAATTCGTTGCCGGAAGAAAGGAGTTTTCTCTACCAGTGCTACTCACTAATTGTAAATTCTAAGGCAGTTAACTCACAACTAGGTCTCGAAATACTTAAAATTTACTACAGTCCAAGTTTTGATATCATTTCCATTTCCAAATCAGTTTTATTTTTAATTTAAGAACCGAAAATGGAATTCGTCATTTAGATACCTCATTTTTCACATTCCATCGCATCTGAGTGCCAAAAACATTATCGATAGTTAGAAGCAACTAATAATAGATAGTTATTAAAATCTTGAGCTTTGAAAGCTGCTCGGATTGTCAATCTGAGGGATAGCGTATTTGTATTTTTGTATGTATTTGAGAATTTATTCAATCGATTAACTATTTTAATTGACAAATTCTAAAGGTGAAGCATTAAGTTAAAAAATCCTTAATCGTAACTTCATCCAGTTAAAATTACAATACATTAGAGGAGAATGTTTCCATAAATCGATGGTAATAAGCAAATTGTGGCTCAAAGTACCCGCCCCTACCTATTGGCCACAATATTGGCTGATAACCTTCCATGGGAAGACTCTCCGGTTATCGAATCCGACCAGAGGAAAGGAATAATAGGGATGAAGCTGTTACCGGCCGTCCAGTTCTGCTAATGATAATCCCTGGGATTGGCTATTAATGGGATCCCGGGGGGAGGGGAGAAGCTCTTGAAGCTTCGTCTTTAAGGATCTTCCTGTCCGGTCCCAAGGGGTATCTATTGATCATAAGCATTACAATTCATAACCGTTTAAGTTATAAATATATATGTATTAATTATATAATCAAAGGATGATATTAAACTGTCTTGAAGAAAATATGGATGTTTGATTAATAGCGATAGTAAATAAAAAAGAGAAAAGTGACATCTTTACACACTTCTTTACAAAGCTACAATATGTGTATACAATGCATGCTATATATAGTATGTATTTACATAAAATGTTTGCCGACATGGCTAACAAGCCTGTGTAAGTGCAGATGTTCGATGTAATCGGTTTCGCATCGATGTCAGTGAGTTTAGGCATCGATTGTGTGTAAGAACAGCGATTACGAAGAGCTCAGATTTCCCGAATTCATACTCAGAGTTTTATTTGTCCTATTTCAAAATTAAAGCAACAATTTACTGTCGACAAATAAATGAGTTAACTCCGGTCCCCATAAAGTTTTTCCGAGTTTTTCATTTATCTAGAGCTATTTATTATAATTAATATATAATTATTTAGGTTACAAAAAGTTGAAAATAAATAGAATTAAGATGGACATATGTATACTGGATTTGTGTGTTTGGATTTACTAATAAATAAAAATCTGGTGAGCGTATCACACGACTTTCACTTACTACTCCCTTCTTCTGAGAAATTAGTATTTTCAGACAAAAGGGAAGTGAAAGTAAAAATTATAAACGGTATTTTTATTTGTTTATTACCCTTATACATACAAATTTTAATTTTTATATCACTGTAATCTATTCAACTAAATATTAAATAATACCAACAATAGCATTTAATAATATCCCATATGTATATGTGCATGATATTATAGGAGTTCGTATTATATTGGGCTCATGTTCCGTATGGAAGTCTGTTTTATTTTTCGGGTGATATTCTTCTATAGTTAATTACCAACTTCTTTCTTATTTTATATTTATCTATTTTTTATATGAAAGATTAATGTGGAATGATTAATTATTTCAAATAAAACAAATTAACTATACTTTAGAAGAAGCTAATATTAAAAATTAGCCATTTAAGCTCTGTTAGAGAACATCAAAGTGAATAAAACCTACATTATATTAAAAACTGCTTAATAACACACTGATATATTGAGTTTAATCAAAATCGTTGGAGAGATTTTTGAGAAAACAAATGTACGTAAATCGAGGATATAAAGTACCACTTCCGGTTTTCCAATTTTGACTATAATGTTGCTGTAACATCCCAGCCTTAAAAAAACCTAAATTACGCAATGTCAATTTTTAAGCTAGGCTGTTAACACACATACAGACCATTTTATGGAAGTTAGTGATTTAGACTCAGAGGACCTCAAAACGTGCATTTCCGTTGAAAAATCAGATTCGAAAATTTTCACGATCGCAATACTTATCCTTACTACATACTACATATGTAGTAGGTATGTAAAAGTAAAAATAGCAACAGTAAAGTATAAACAATTATTGCGGTCTCTATTATCACTGCCTAACCTTACGATAAAAATATAGTTTCTTATGATTAAAAGATTCCCTACTTATGCTCTATAACATTTTTTTTTTTTGAAGCCTCTCCTTCCTCGCCTTCCAGGCTATACGGGATTTCCCGGGCCAGGTGATGAGGGCGGGGATTAAAAGGCCCTCGACACCGGGATGCGAACTCGTGAATATTTTTATCAATTTGCCTTATATATCAGGTAACCGGGTAACTGCGGTGCTGTTGTATATTCAACTGATATATTCAACTTATTTTGTATATTTTAAACCAAATAATTAAATATGAGTTAATTTTAGTGCTATATTAATAAATTTTGCTCAAAAACGTTTGACAATAGGAGCTACTTCGCGGAGGCCACTTGCGGCCTCCGAGGTAACAGTTCCTCACCTGTAGACCTGGGCAGAATTTATTTGAAAAATATTCCCGGAATAAATCCCTAAATAAACTTCGATAGTTATTTCCGAAATAATTTATTTCATGAAATAACCTGACCATTATTTCCGAAATGATTATTTCGGGAATAAATTATTTCAGGAATAACGATCATCTGAAATGATTATTTCAGGAATAATGTGAAATCTGAAATAATCATTCCGATCGACTTTTAGATATAATCAATATCCGGGTCGACTGTTATGTTTTCGGGGGCACTTATTATAAAAATAATGTCAAATTTGAGACTGCGCCCTCCCCCCTCCACACTCCAGCGTCGGCTTTTTGTAACTTTTCTGATTTAATCCATATCAGGGTCGACTATTATGTTTTCGGGGGCGCTTTTTATGAAAATACGGTCGAATTTACTATTGCGCAACCCCCTCCCCACCCCCATCGACTTTTTGTAACTTTTCAGATATAATCGATATCAGGGTCGACTGTTATGTTTTCGGGGCCGTTAATTATAAAAATAATGTCAGATCTGAGATTGTGCCCTTCCACCCTCCGGCATCAGCTTTTTGTATCTTTTCAGATTTAATTGATACCAGGATCGACTAATATGTTTTCGGGGTAGCTAATTAAGAAAATACGGTAGAATTTGAAAAAGGTATCCCAAAAACATAAAAGACCACCCTGATATCGATTAAATCGGAAAAGTCACTAAAAGTCGATTGGGGGAGGAGGGGAGGGAGAGGCGCAATCTCAAATTTGACCATATTTTCATGATAAGATACCACGAAAACATAAAAGTCGACCCTGATATCGGTTATATCTGAAAAGTTACAAAAAGTCGATGGAGGGTGGGGAGGGGGTGGTGCAATATCAAATTCGACAGTATTTTCATAAAAAGCGCCCCCGAAAACATAAAAGTCGACCCTGATATCGATTATATCTGAAAAGTTACAAAAAGCCGATGGGGGGTGGGGAGTGGGTGGTGCTATATCAAATTCGACAGTATTTTCATAAAAAGCGCCCCCGAAAACATAATAGTCGACCCTGATGTCGATTAAATCCGAAAGGTTACTAAAAGTCGATTAAGGGGGGGATGGTGGGGCGCAATCTTAAAATCGACAGTATTTTCATAATAAGCTACCCCGAAAACATAATAGTCGACCCTGATATCAATTATTTCAGAAAAGTTACAATAAATTGATGTGAGAAGGTGGGGGGAGAGCGCAATATCAAATTCGACCGTATTTTCATAAAAAGCGCCCCCGAAAACATAATAGTCGACCCTGATATCGATTAAATCCGAAAGGTTACTAAAAGTCGATTAAGGGGGGGGATGGTGGGGCGCAATCTTAAAATCGACAGTATTTTCATAATAAGCTACCCCGAAAACATAATAGTCGACCCTGATATCAATTATTTCAGAAAAGTTACAATAAATTGATGTGAGAAGGTGGGGGGAGAGCGCAATATCAAATTCGACCGTATTTTCATAAAAAGCGCCCCCGAAAACATAATAGTCGACCCTGATATCGATTAAATCCGAAAGGTTACTAAAAGTCGATTAAGGGGGGGGATGGTGGGGCGCAATCTTAAATTCGACAGTATTTTCATAATAAGCTACCCCGAAAACATAATAGTCGACCCTGATATCAATTATTTCAGAAAAGTTACAATAAATTGATGTGAGAAGGTGGGGGGAGAGCGCAATATCAAATTCGACCGTATTTTCATAAAAAGCCCCCCCCGAAAACATAATAGTCGACCCTGATATGGATTAAATCCGAAAAGTTACAAAAAGTCGATGCTGGTGGGTGGGGGAGGGCGCAATCTCAAATTCGACACTGTTTTCATAAAAAGATACCCCGAAAACATGGTGCATATTGGTAATTTTTTTATGTTATTTCAGAACAATGTTATTTCTGAAATATTTATTTCTTGATTTTATGCAATAATTTATTTATGAAATAAATAATTCTGAAATAATAGTTATGAAATAATCTATTTCAGAAATAATTCATTTCGAAATAATTTACATTATTCCAAAGAATGTTAAAATAGTGAAATAATTATTTCAGAAATAAATTCAGAGTTATTCCATCGAGATTATTTCGTTGACTGTTTGAAATATTATTTCAGAAATAACCGTTATTCCCGAAATAATTCATTCGTGGAATAACCATGTGAATTATTTCAGAAATAAATCATTTCAAGAGTGCCCAGGTCTACTCACCTGTGGTCTATACTAACGATTTATATTAACTTACACGCACTTTTTTTTTTAATGCATTATTTTATTTTGTTACCATATACATCATGTCATAATGATAAATTACATATTACACTCACTTGTCAACAAAGAATGCAGAAAAAATACACTCAGGTTTCCATGTATACAATGAAGAGATTTAAACGATACAGGGCGAGAGTTCTTTTTTCTTGACGCAAAATAATTGAATCAATCGAAAGAAGATGTGCTTAAAATGCCTTTTCGTTTCTCTTAATAGGGAATCGATTCCTATTATTTTATGCGATAATGTTTTATCCAATAAAAGAATGGCATAAACGACGGAAAGGTACCAAAGTTGTTTTCCTAAAACAATGAAGCCATAATAGAGCTTTATTTTATGACATAAAATATTAAAAATCGAATCACCCTTAATTCAAGCTCTTAATGTTTCTTTTTACGTTTTCCAGGAATAAAAACATTTAAGTAGGTTATAACTGGATTTACTACCTCCTTGGAGAGCATTCTGTGAGGCGGTTCTTTTGCGCCGTTGACATCAATGTTGCATTTCAGGTTTTCCAGATATTTTAGACTTTTATTTTAGAATCAGTAAAATTGTTATAAACCAGCACTCTCTTGCGCCTTCAAAAGAACTGATTAAATGTACGACATTAAAATAATCTAATTTCAAACCAAAAGCAAAATAATACAACCCCTCTTAAGTAAAGGCATAAACTTAAGTTTGAAATCGCCCTCTTCTTCCTCGAAAAGAAACACTTATGTTCTTTTTTTTTAATCATTTATTAACTTTTATAGCTTTTACAGAATAAAATTGAAATCTTTTGAAGTTTTGAACGCAAAGTTTGAGACAGTTTAGTATACATATCTATAATACATATTAATAATTTGCTAGATATATTAAAATTGATTGCTGGTTAGTTTTGATGTACTTTATATCATCAGTTAGCTGTTCTCATATACTTTGGAGTTTTTGTTCAATGAAAGATATTTTGCATAAAGATCCAAAACTAAATACACTGATTCGTAAATTATGGTAGGCAAAAGGACATTTCTATATTTTAATTTTTGTTTGTTAACAATATCGATATCAAGAAGTTCCTAGCTACTGGCGTAGACGCAGACTTCTGGGAGGAGAGGCTCTATAAAATATTTAATATAATAAACTACGTGTATAATATTAAAATATGAAAACTAAAATCAAGTAAGAAACTAGGAAAAGTCGACTATGTGTCTAAGACTATACTTAGAAGTAGGAATTTTATCTTGCCATATTTTACTATTATTGAAATTTTAGTTTATATTCAAAGATAATTATATTGTTTTTTTTTATTGTACATATACTTTAGTATTATGCTTTTCGTTTTACAATAATTATGTTGATTATGTTAATTATCATTCATAATATAAATTTCCGAAACATATTTTTGTGCAAAGTCTGAGCCTATGATAATTAATTAGTAATTAGTAGTAATTAATTAGTTAACACTTTTTATTGTTTTTATTATAATTTAATATAAATATATAATTTTCATAATCAATCATAAAGATTGATTAAATAAGTTAATCATTCCAATAAGATTTGAGTTTAGTCTCTTTATCTATGAAAAAAATTTATATATATTTTTCATAAATAAAGTGAGAAAACTTTATACATTTGACATTACAAAATAATGATATTTGTATCCGTATTGATATAGATATTAGTACTACGTATAAAAACTACCCCTTCTTCGAGGTAAATTAAAATTATTATTTTTAATATATATATTATAGAATACATTAAAAATAATAATTTTAATTTACCTCAAAAAAGGGGCAGTTTTTATACCTAGTACTAATATCTATATCAATACGGATACAAATATCGTTATTTTGTAATTTCAAATAAAGTTTTGTCACTTACTATACAAAACAGTACTATAGCCCCCTTAACTGACTTTCAGGAGCGATGGATAGAAAGAAACGGAATTTTTACGAAGAAATGAAGAATTCAAATGGGATATTTATGACTTATTGTTGGGGTTTTCAAAAATTGAAATATCGCTATTTGGAACAGTCTAAGGCAAATAAAAGATTTATTGCAAAGGTAAATAAAGGAGTGACGGGGTGGCCGCGCGGGCTAACGCGTGTGTACAACACCGCGCGTTGCCTGGCAACCCGGATATAAGATAGTGTGATAAAATAATACAGAGTTCTTATCCCCGTGCCAAGGGAGGCTATTAACTCTGGCATTAATCCCCCGCCCTCACCATCCTCTCCCCCCCCTCCCCCTCCCCACTCCTCGGAAAAGCCTAAAAGGCGAGGAATGGGAGGACACAAAAAAAAAAGAAGGAGAATATCTCTGAAATCCCTTGTGGATCTTTGTGATATAGAAGAAAATTTTTGATATTTGTAATAAAAATAAACACATTTCGTGTGAAATTTGTATTTCCTTTTCAGTTTTGTCATGTACACCTTTTCTTTTAAGCTATTACAATTGCTTAGACCTAATCAACTCAATGTATTTGTTACATTGTTATAATAAAAAATAAAATGTTATTATTTAATAAAAAATATTGTAAAATAAATATTTATAATTTATAAACGGTACAATTGTACACTACTTTTTTATTTATATATTGGCAGTAACTTAGTTTTCTTATTTAGTAATGCTTCTTTAAAGCCTTATATCAGTAAACTTTTCTAATTTCATAAATTTCTTGTTATTTTCAAAAATAATTGTGTACTCGAAATTCAAAAGAAATAATTTCTTATTTTTACGTGTGCTTAATCCAATTTTTATTTTGTTTGTTTTAAATTATTATACAAAAAATATACTTTATTTATTGATAAAAAACATAGTAATTATTAATTATATTTGTTCAACGCTTAAACACTAAAGATTCGAATTTTAAGTGTTGTTGGTTTTTGTATAGTAAGGAGATGAAACCTGTTGGTAATCAACGCCGTTAATTAAAATTATATATTATTATATCTTCTGGTTGTGAATAATGAAATTAAAAAGACGAGAAATGAACGTTACGGTTGAAGTTGTTTACGGTTATTAAAGTTTAGTTATTTAAAGCTAGGTTTGAGGTTTAGGTTAGCAGCTTAAGTAAAAAAAATAAAATAAATAAATAAAATGAGAAAAAGTAAATTTTATAAAATATATGAAACAATTAAATTAAATAAAAAAAAGGAAAAGGAAAAAAATAGGTGGGAGGTGCTGCGCGAGAGGTTCAGAGATTTTTAAAGATTCCTTCTTCAGAGAGAAAACATATGACTTTGCTCAAGATGTTTTTATCATTTCCCAAAGGAGCCGATATATTTGCTTGTATTCCTCTTTTTTTTAATTCTCTTATGTAAAATGGTCAACTCTCGAAGATCTGGACCACTGTCATTCTTTCTCCAAACTTCCTACAAATGGGCTAATTTTCTTTTGTAATTAAGTGAACGACAGTAAAGTATTGTTATATTTGTATATCATAATTATATTTTGATTTATACCATGTTTCCTATTTAAAAATTAAAATATAGAAATAAAATAACTGTTATATGTACTAATATAGAAAGTAGGTTATATAAAATTATGCGTTTTAAGGAGTTTCAAGACTCAACATATCATGTTTGAAGTTAATTTATTATTAAATCTCAAAAAGTCCAGATTTATAAAGGTAAACCCAAATCGTCTTTGTTATCATTGATATAATTCCATTCTGACGTCATGTTCGCATTTCTTGGCCTTGAAAACAAAAGGGTACAAAATATCAAGTTATTCTGATATTATTGTATATCAAACTCCAACATTAATCCTCCGCCCAAACCCCTGACCCGGGAAAAAAACCCATGTGCCGAAAAGGTGAGGAAGGAAACACCAAAATAAAAATTAAAAAAAAAACTAGTTCAAGATAAATTAAAATGACTATTTCTATATTTGTATGCATAGAATTTAAATTCACTAGCGTAAAACTATTTCTTATTTAATTCTTCTGTTCACACTTATGAAATCTAAGTTTCGAAATTTAAAGTTCTTGTTGGCACCCAGCGTCAGGAACATAGATACACAAGCTTTTGTAAAGGTATTCCCAAATCGTAAAAAATGTTATGACGAAATGGCGATTGTTAAAACCCGTTATAGGTATATATTGTTTTCTGAGATGGCCATCAGGTATAAAGGGTCTATTTATTAGTAGTGGAGACAAATAACAGAGAGATCCTCTTTCTCTTCGATATTGGATATTTCTCACATTGCTCGACCTTATGTCCCTCACCATATCCATTTATATTATTCTCTTTCTGTATATTTACTTTTATTTTCTTGGTGACATCATAAAAGTATCATTTATTTATTATTTTGTCTATAAAAAATGTATTTGCGACAAATCTATTGTAATTAAATTTATAATTTCAAAACATAAAATAATAATATACTACGACAAATCTTTAAAAAAAAAAAGTTAGGGAAATGTTTGCTTATTTCGTTTAAAAACAAATATTTATTTACTATCGGTGTACAATCTTCTGTTTATTCAATAATAAATTTCATGCAAATAAAATTTAGTAATTCTTCAAGGAAGTCAGTCGGCTATTCTATATATCATGGTTGTTGGATTCAGGAGGCAGTCAGTTATAAAGATTTTTATTAGCCGATGTTTCCACCCAGACTTCTGTCATCAGGGCATGTTACCAGCACTGAAAGTGTTCAAGTACATGCCCTGATGATAAAACATAAGCTTGAGTTGAAACGTCGCCAAATAACATTTGTAAAACTGGCTGTGACCTGAATATTTAGAATGGAATAGAAAATAATTTTATTCTGGGACGAAGACCCTTTAGAATAACAAAAAAGTACAAAATTGAAATGTTATATCTGGCCAAATAAAAACAAACATAAAATGTAAAGATAAAGATAAATCAGTAAAGAAAATATTAGTTATACGTACTATATACAAAATAAAATAAAACAATCTATATACAAACCTCTGAAACCTTGCCAAGACACTTAAAAACTATGTACAATGGTAAAATATAAATATACACTTTTAGAAAAAATACATTACATTCTTCATAGCAGTAAACTCTGTGTTTCTGTTGAAAAAAAAGAAAGTCGAATCTGATAATAAATATTAAAGTTATGAGCTATATGTTAATACATTATTATGAATAATATGTAATTTTACATAAAAGGTTAGCGGATATCGGACTGTTTTTGGGACAGAAATTGGAATAGAAGGGTTTTTAATGTAGATAGGGATGAAGAATGCCGAATGCCGAATTTTGATAGAAAGAGAATGCCAAAAATTAACAGAGCGAGCAATAAAGGAATTTTGGAACGAGGCAGATCTGTGAGAAGGAATGTAAAGGTCGGAAGGTCGAGATCTAGTGGAAAGAGAGTGGAATGAGGACTTGAATTGGAGAAGGTTGTAGGCGAATTTATCACCCAAAAAGTTAGTATTGTAGAGTTTCCATATTTATATAAATATTTCCTTATCGATTAGAGAGCCAGTTAGATGGATTAAGTTTTAATGAAAAAATAATGCAAAGTTGACAGAAAATAAAGAGTCTTGTAGAATAAAGAAAGAATTTTCGATGAAAAATAAGTATAGTTCTATAAATTCCTTTTTTTTTTTTAACAAGGTCCTCTAAAATTGCATTTATATCTTGTCCATTGAATTCAAGTTTCAAAAAAACAAATGTTGTATTTTTGTTCTATTTATTCCATTTTCTCATTAAATTGAGTTGATCTTAAACTTTTGACCGGCAGTATAAGTTATAACTTCTATATCAGAAAATTTTAATGATTTGGATATATATTGAATAATAAAAACTATTTATTATAAATGAAATCATGTCGGGATATTCCCGTCTTAAAACGTATCTCAGAGAATGGTAGCAAGGTTTAACATTTAGTAAAAACGAGTTAAGCAAAGGAAGTCGAATTTGCCCTAACCAAAAACAAAATATTATATAACGTTTAAAAAATAATCTACGAACTCTTAATAGTCACTAAAACAATTTATAATAAGGCTTATTTGGACTTGAATTGAGCTATGGGGCTGTACTAAACCATCGAATTCCTCTCGTATCCAATCCTTACAATCCAAAATTCTTCATAAAATCCTTAATGATCCTTACTTTGTCACAAATCAAATCATCCATAACGACCTTAATGTTCCATGTTTCCGATTTGGCCCAATTCAGACACCTATCCATTATAAATTTCAGAGTCATCCCAACCCTCTCGTTTCAAATTTTGCTTCCTCCTCGATCTCTGGATAACCCTTCCAGGCATCTGAAAACAAGGTGGCCTCGTGATCTTATGTAAATTTATTATTAGAGTCCTACCATGGGGCAACTTCTCAAAATCGTTTTCATGTTATTAAATTGCTGAGTGCACATTTACTTGATGTATTTTTTTTTAACATTTGTAAATATCATGAATAAATAAAAACTAAAAAAATCATGTCATCAAAACTGTGTCATACTATTCTTTTCCATTAAGTATAGCATAAAAATTATATACCATTGTACATTATAATAACGATTTTAATCAAAATCTCTTGAGCCATTTCAGGAAAAATTATAAAATTGATTATTTAAAGTGGCTCTTCCAATTAGTTGATTTTAATGGAAAAGATCTTGTAATTTCATAGGAATAAACCTTAATTTCTGTTTCGTATCGTTGTTCGTTGACGACCTAAACTGTTCACTTACAAAAGACCCATACACAAACGTTTTTATAAGAGTTCATTATTTTGACTCTGGGAACCTTAAATGATTATTCCGGTAAACACAGATAATGTTTTTGTTTTTTTTACATCGGAATACTTTCCCTTACTTTTATTTCATAATTAGGAAATTAATGTAATAAGTAGGCACCTATATTATTTCGTTCATTTCTTTTAATTTAATTTAACATTTAACATTTAATTATATTTAGACTTGCTAGTATTATTTAGTTAATTTTAAGTGGCATATGATTTCAATAAACTCTTAATTTTTTCTTCTTTTAAGACGTACTAGAATGAGACATTTAAAAAATTAGTAAGTTAGTTAACTAAGAAAACTCACTAAAAGTGTACTCATTTACATTTAAAGCTCTTTTATTAAGAATTACAAAAGCTTACCTGTATTTTCTATCTTCCTACACAATGTCTTCTTCTAAAAGACAATCTTATCGCTTAAGTTCTATTCTTGCTGTTCTCCAGAGTTAGTTCCAGTTTCTACTACTCTCAGACTATAATAGATTGTAGAATTATAATCTAGGAAAGCGTGAAGGACATATAGATGTCATTAATAACCGATATGAATCAGCTCATCAAGTGATTATTTTCTAAAATAAAATTGATTTCGGCATAGGAATCGATAACGAGTCTCTTTACAAACCATGGCATATTGATAACAAATCGATATGATGAAATATCGATATTTTTATCTATATTTTATATCGATAACTAAAACAATTTCACTTGAACCAGAACACAACTACCAATATAAATATTTATAATATTTAATGAATTCGAATGTTCCAATCAAAAATGTTTGAGAGAATCCAATATAAAAACGAATGGTAATACTTTAAGTTTGAACACTTTCATTAACTTCGTATTAAAAACTTGTACATTTTAATTCTACCCATTTTAGTATTCATGGATTAAAAAAAGAAAAGAAGAATTCTTTAGCTACGACTCTTTCTTTGCTGCAATTAAGTTAAATTATTTTCAATCTGTTCCCTTAGGATCGGATTCTGATTTAATAAAGGTTAATAAAGATTTATGAATAATGTAGTTAAGTGAGATTCGCTTTTGAAACAAAAATATCTTGTAGCTAATGAAATATTCAATTAGTATTAGAAACTGATATTGGGTAATTTAAATTAACAATTTTTACAATATATTTATCTAAATATATATATATATACATTTAATTAAGTTATTCCATTTGTTTTTTTATTTAATTATTATTTTTGTGAAAGGTTATGAAAATCCATAAAACAAAAGTTAATACCTCCATCCGAAATCCGTATATCCGATCAATATCCCAATTTAATAATGTAAAATTTTATATAATTTATTTCACTATTTTTTTTTATTTCTGGTATTAATTCGAGTTCTCTCAACTAATAAAACTACTAAACTGAATTCTATTAAAATCCATTTCTCATTCATCGGTCACATTTAAGTCACTGAAAAGGGATGAAATATTAAAATTGATTTTAACTGAAAACGCATAGATTTCAACATAGTCAATTGCTTATTATTAAAACCGGTCTTTTCCTAGTTTAATGTTCGTTTGAAGTCAATTTTTATAATTGTTTTCCGCTTGTTTTAAATTAAACCGAGGGTGAAAAGAGGTCTTTTTTATACACTATTATAAAAAAAAAAAAAAATGCGGTGTTCTTTTCTTGCTCAAAGATTACGTGGCACAAAAAAAAAAAAAACTATTTGTTACGAAACCTCATATTTTTTATTAAAAAACCTTTACTAACTACTACCCAAGGGTTCAGTACTATGTGAGAAAGTACTGTTACAAGACAGTTTTGCTGGGAGGTGATTGGGCCGAGATCGCTCTCAACCGCCAGGTTTTCTTCCCTTGTTTAATTATTTAATTGAGGGTACCTACTTTATAGAGGCTGGGTGTGCCCCAGGAGGGTCTCTCGATCTCAGGGTAGGGATCGACCATCGATAGTAAATATTATCAAAATATCGATATTTGTCTTCGATATTTTTTCTTTTGTTTCTGTGAGTGATGTGAGCTATATACTTAAATAATCAAAATATGAACTCTTTCAAAATTATAACGCATGTATTTCAGCTAATAAATGTGAGCACGTGTCAAGAAAAAAAAATCCCTGAAAGCATTATTGTTCCTAAAGTCACAATTTTTTTTTCCTTTGCAGGCCCTCAGATACCAATTAAATATTATTTTATAAAGTTTCTTTCGTTTTCTTTCAGAGTAATTACCGTTATTATGATAAAAAAAATAGTAAATCCTGAAACCACTACTGATTTAGATAACAGATTTAAATGCTAGTATTTGATATTATTACACGAGCAGTGATAACGAAAATATCTCCAGCTCAGCTAAAAATGTCCTCGGAGATCTGTTTAAAGAAACTCATCGTACCTGTTGCAAACCGGTCTCAGTTGCAAAGCAGAAAGATTTCTCTGGGAATCTGTTGCAAGTTTGGATCAGGTACCCACTTTAAAAGCACTCCTGTCAAAGGTAACGGTATATAATGCATCCACGTCCCGAGAAAAATACTGCAACAAGTTGGAAGATTGTGCGGACGAGAAAGCTAGGGACAGATCATCTTTCACTCTTCTCTCAACCCATTGATTTTCTTTCTCTTGTATTACATACATGTATAACATATTTGTTACTTATTTTTTTTATATATGCCCCTATACCTTCTAAAATCCTTGTAATTTAAGACTGCCAGAACACCCAACCTCGAAACGCTTTAAAACGGAACCCCGTTTTAGAAAAAAAAAAAAAAACACTAAAACTTCTATATAACATATAATTCCTGCATATAATCAAATTATGGATTCAGAAAAAAAAAAAAAAAGGTCTTGGTTTGATTTTACAATAAAAATATTTCAATAAATACATAGCGAGGAAGGAGGAAAACATAACTCATTATCTTTCAAAAGGTCTATAAATCACTAATGTTTAGTATTTTTAAATGTATTTCAATTGAATTCATTATGTGTCGTTCAATGCAGCAATGCCATCTATATTGTAGTCCAGTCTCGGTAAAATAAATATTTACTCAATTTAAAGAAAATAACATATAAAATACATAAATAACCTATATAAGTTAAAATATTAAATTTTGAAAAATTAACATACGTTTAAATAACCTAAATTTATCAATTATTATAAATAACATCTATAGTTAAAAACATATATTCCACTCTATTTTGTCATAACACAACGTGCTATCATATAGGGGTGCCCAGAAGTGGGGCACTAAATTTTTTTTAGGGAATCACATATCGACGGAGTTATGAATTTTCCAATGGAAAAGTTTCAAACCAGGGGTCAAGAGGAAAATATGGAACGGATCGGAGCAAGTTTAATTGTATATCATCGACGATTTTTCTAATTCTATGTTTGCATGCACTGGTTTTTAAGAATAGATAAGCAATAAAATATCTCGGGAGGGAGGTGGTATTTATATATATATACGTGATGTAGAATATCAAAATCACCACTCCATTATCAATTCAGCCCAAACAACGAGAGTGTTTTAATTTCCACTCTAATATGAATTTATTTTACCGTTTATTTTGTTGAAGCTTCGATTTTATTTAGTAACACTCCTTCCCATCCCTGAGCATTAGTCTACTGTCATCTATCATTAATATCATAGCAGTTGGTTCCACGAATTAGTTCCGTCAACGCAAAATGGAACTAAAGTAAAGTTTTTTTGGAGGAAAGAATACAACCGTTGACATAAACCCTTTAACAAAAAGGGACTTAATCAATCCTTCAGCAACTTAAGATACAAAGTTTACCTTAACAAAGGTCACCTTAACATTTGTCTCCAACGTTGTGTGTTAACAAAGGTGACCTTAATAAAGGTCACCTTAGCAAACGTCACCTCAACAAACGGTACCTTAACATATGTAACATCAACGAAGCTGATCTTAAAAGAAGCCACCTTAGCAAAGGTAACCTTAGTAGAGGTCTTAAGTAGATTAAATTGGTGAAGGTCACCTTGACAAAGATTAACTTCGCAAAGGTCACCATGATGAAGCATACATTAGGCCAAGATAACCTACGTTAAAGCCACCTTAAGATATCTCACTTCAACAAATGTGACCTTAAAAGAGGCCACCTTAGCAAAGGTAATCTTAGTAAAGATCTTAGGTAGGTTAAATTGGCGGCGATCCCCTTAAGAAAGGTATATTTAAAAAAGATTACCTCAGCAAAGGTCACCTTAAGAAAGTTTACTTTAACTAAGGGAACCTTAGCAAAGATTAACTTATCAAGGAATTTTGCCTTAACAAAGGCCACCTTAACATATGTCACCTTAACAATGTATTCCTTACCAAAGGCCACCTTAGTAAAGGTCACCTATAATGTTGCCAATTATTTAAATAAGAAATCTGCTGTATCCACTCACACGACTTTCCTGTCGATTTAAGGTATCGTTTCTTAAGATCACCTTAACAACGGACATCTTAGTAAAGACCTTCTTAACGTATGTTACCGCGGCAAAGGTCATCTTAGCAAAGTTATCTTGACAAAGGATATCTTAAATCGGCAGGAAAGTCGTGTGAGTGGATACCGCAGATGTCTTATTTAAATAATTAACAACGTTATATATATTTACTTAACTATATTTCTTGCCAATGCCTTTAATGTATTGTCAAATTAATTTGGTTTGATTTTACTATGTCACTGCCAATATAACATCTAAATGTAATTATGTAACATTTTTCTAAGATCTAATGTAACATGTTTAATAAATGGAAATGCTGATAGGTAACTGTAAGACTCTTACGAAAGAACCAAAACCAAGACTAAGTTTTTGGTGTTTGGGTGACACAACTACAAATAAACTATTACAAACAATAATTTTTGGATTTTTAAAATGTTGGTCCGCCTTTACCCTACTATCCGGCCGTTCTCCAGGTACTTTATTTTATTCTAGCTTTGCCGTTGCCGGTTCTGCCTTCCGCTGCCTCCGTGATCGCAACGAAGACCAGTGCGTTGTAGTTACTGGGGAGAGTGGTTCCGGAAAAACGGAAGCAGCCAAGCTGGTCTTGCAGTTCCTTGCCTGCCCGCACTCCAGGGAAGCCATGACCATCGCGGAGAAGTTGGTCCACATCTCGCCGATATTAGAAGGTACGTCAGTCGTTGAAAACAAATGTAAATATTTTAGGTCAATATTGCTAATGAAAATTAGAAAATGTTTATCTTAGCAGCTTTTATATTTGCTTTAGTTAATTGTAGATTTCTTTCTTAATTTATATTTACGGAGAAAAAAAAATAGCTACAAGTACACTAGTTCTGCCAAGACATACTAGAGTATGCACCTATAACTTCAACTTCTGCCATACTCTGAAATTGCCACAATAAACAGAACTAAATAGCTAACAGACACTAATATTCAATTCTTTTAACTAATGTGTAAATATAGGGTAAAAATAATTGGGTAGATGCATTAGAGAGGGTGTCTTCTAAAACAAAATTAGTTTTTTTTTCAATCAAAATTTGATTTTAATTTAAATCATTTGACTAATAAATGATCAGAACAAATGGCGCTGAGGTAACTAATTATCACTTTTATTTAAAATTTGGAAAGAGTACCAACAAAATTTAAAAAAATATTTACTACTATTATCGATTTTAGATTATAATTGAATGAAAATTTCCTTCATGACATCTATTCAGATCCTGCAGTATGTTTTGGATATCGTATAGTGGTGTGATCTTGGGTTTGTTTTCTTTTCTGTATTTATGGTACCTTAATTGTTGAAACGTTGATGGATTATTCAATGTTTTCAATGTATATTCTTTTTCTGCATTTGAGAGATACTTTGAGAGAGGGTTGTGTGCTTGGATTGATTTTGTGTCTCTTGGTGAGTTATCATTAATATTGATTAGAAAATAGCCGAGTGACAGTTTATCAAGGGGTGGACAACACAACAGAGATGGGAAAAAAACACTAAGTTCCAATAAAATGCAAAGTAGTCCAGGTTTCTAATTTGTTATGTTAAAAAAACAAAAATACCTATGTAACGATCAATATTTTATTAAAAGACAACTGCAGCCTCATGAAATGATAAATATATTATATATTAACTTCATAAAAGTAAGAAAAGATAATATTAAATAATTTTTTTTATTGGACAGAAAAATTTTATTTATTTTTTTATGAAATAAGATGAATAATTGAAATTCGTAGGAAAATAGTCTAATGTTGGGAAACTTTTTCATGAAATGTCAGCATAATATGTATTACTAAAATAATAAAAGAAATTTTAAAAGAGGTAAATTTATCAAATAAATTTATTGTTTAATATTTATGTCAATTTATAAACATTAGCATGAATTTAATTAAATATACGCAACCATGTAAAAATTTCTGGGTTGTGTTATGCTTCTAATTGTTCCATCACTATAGACCAAAAAAAGAGCATTTTGGGGATATTTCAAATAATTTATGAAATTTTGTTCTTCACAAGAGTTCTTCTTTTTACAGTCAAGAATAAGAATCAATAGAGTTCCCACCTCCCTGATAGATAAAACATCCACAAATTTGCAAAAACCTCCTCTTCCACCTCCTCATTTGACACTATTTGTCAGTTATTCTCATTTAACTTTGAATCCATTGATTGATCGGATGGAAATAACGAATAGAAATGAAAATATTCCTCATAAAATTTTAAATGAAATGTGTTGTATTAATAATTTGGCTAGTCACCGGTTTTGAGTAAACAGCTTTCGAAGTTGAAGGACTAAGCTAAATGTTACTGTAAAAAGTCCTTTGAAAGCAAACATCTTAAAATTATTTGGTTATTAATAGGACACATTTTATTTAAAAGTTTATGAGGAATATTTTCATTCCTATTCATTATTTCTGTCTGTTCAATAGATTAGAAGTTAATTGAAGAAGACACAAAATTCCAATTGTGTGGAATGAGAGAAGTTATTTTTCGCGAATTTGGGGTTGTTTCATCCACTTGGAAAGTGAGAACTCTTTTGGTTCTTATTCATGGCCATAATAAGAAAACCTCCTATGAAGAACAAAACTTAACAAATTATTTCTCCCCAATATCCTAAAGTCATGGGACTAAAGTGACATCACCAAAAAAAATAAGTTCTGAGGTGCACAATCAATTGCAATTGTTTTAAATACCAGTCCACACCTTCACTTAACTCTTCTAAATCTATTTTAGGGTGTTAAAAATATAAAGTTTAAAATTATATTCTATTAATCAATGCTGCAAATAAAATAGTTTATTATATTTTACAATTACTTCCTTATTTTCAGTATCACTTTTTTCATTTTTTTTTTCTGTATTATGATTTGTAAAAAAGACTATTTTTTCCATAACTAATTAGTATAGTATAATTATTTTTTGTTATTTTTTTAGCCTTTGGAAATGCTAAGACTGCTAGGAATGATAATGCCTCTAGATTCGTAAGTATAATCATTACATTACACTGTAAGGAATCATTATATTTACATAAATAGCAATATTCAGCACTTTTAGTAATGTAACTTGTAACTTCATTCCTTTAATAATACATGTGATTTTATTCATTTTCTTTTAACAGGGGCAATATATAGAATTTGAATTTGATTACAAAGGAGACCCGTTGGGGGCAACCATTAGTAATTGTGAGTTTTTTTATTATTTCTAATAATATTTATATTTTCATTAATATCATTTTCATCAACATTATTTATATTAAATGCCATCTTGTTTTTTTTTTTTTATGCTCTAAGATTTATTGGAAAAGGTAAAATTAAACTTGGAATTGATAATTTTTAAGTATTTATCTTAAATATTTTCCAAACAATATTATTTCATTTTTTGGTCAATTTATTTTTTATTGCTACAGTCCCGAGTTAGTCACCAGGCACCAGGGGATAGGAACTACCACATTTTCTATCAACTGATTGTTGGTGCAGATATTTCATTGCTCAGTATGTTTAAATCTTTTATTCATTTTATTTTATTTATAAAACATGCATATATTTTTAAATTATTTTATGGTTTTTAGAGTTACTTAAGTTACAAAGAAATGTAGAAAATTATGCCCTCCTTCAGTCCAGCCGGAAACTACATTTAGAAACAATAGATGATAAGCGAGATTTTTCAATAACCAGGGTTAGTCTTGTCCAATTATCCAAATTTTAAATTTACGTATTTTTTAATTTAAACCATATATTAATAATTTATAAGGGATTGCATGAACATTTTTCAGAGATCTTTGGAAATTCTAGGGCTGTCACAAGAGGAAATACTAAACATACTGAAAATAGTATCAAGTGTTCTTAAACTTGGTAATGTAAATTTTACTCCAACGAACAACATTGATGGAACCGAGGGCTGTAAAATCAACAATGAATATGGTGAAGTAACATAGCACCCACATATTGTTAAAACTTTAGAATTGAAAATTATAAATTATTATTACTATGTTTTAGAGGTTTTTGAAGTGTGCGAACTGCTTGGTATGGATCCTGGAACTTTTCAAGCTGCTCTTACATCAACTACTTGCATCACAAATTCGTCCATTGATATGCCACTTACCGAGCTGTCAGCCTCTCAAGCAACCCACTACAAAAACTCACTATGTCGGGCATTGTACAGTAGGACTTTTACTTGGCTGGTTAGTCGCCTTAATATTGCAACAAAGGTATTTAAAATCCATTATTATCATTATTCAATAATAATAATAATGATTATTAGAATTTGGCTGAGTCCACCGCACATTCGGGCTGAAATGTGGTTGAGCTTGACGTTAAGAAGTGGGAAACCAAATTTAAAGGGCTGCTCAAGACTCCTTTGGATTCAGTCAACTTCAACACAATTATGGTTGATTTTCTTCTTTTTCTGAGAGAGACGAATAAAACACTTCCTCGCCCAGCTATTCAGTTTTATCAGTTGTGTAGAAGCAAAAACGTTGAAATGATTAGCAAAGGGAACCAAATGTTAGCATTAGATTGAACAAGGCTACCAGAGAGAGAAGGCAGGAGCAATTCGAGTATGACCTGTCCCATTACAAGTACTCTAATTGTAGAAAAAAGTGGACCAAAGTATAATGAATGCGCACAGCCCAACCCAAAACAATGCTCAGTTAAACTTGAGAAGATTGAAGCTCTTTTAAATCACTTTTTGAGCCAAAAAAATTATAATGTGAAGAAAAGCTATACATTATCTTCCAATATTCCGAATATAGAAACTGTAGAGTTAAGAGTTGTTCATTAAGCAATAAAGAGACACCTCACCTGAAGAGGATGACACTACTAAATGCCTTGGTTGTTCGTTCTCTATGGAGTTAGAGTTTGAGGGATGATGGGTCTGTGACTAAAGGATATATCTTCTCTTCACTAATATATCCACTGTAGACAGCAACATTGGTGAAATTGCCCATCGCTGTTGGAGTCTATATTCATCATACTAGAAAGAAGTGTTGAGGCAATGGTAGGTTTAGTGGCTAGCACTTGGTCAGCGAAGACTCATGCACCGTGGCGATAAAGGGGTTTGGGTCTTTTGCAGTTTTAATGGGGAGGCTCCTCTTCAGCACTGGTCCATTTCTCAAAAGTTGGCCAATGTAACAGATGCTCTGTTTCAGGTGATGTTTGATTTTGGGGATGAAGTAAGAATGTGTGCTGATCTGATAGGGATGAAAGCGAGTAATATGGAACCATTGCTAACAGTTAGGAAAATAAGATAGTCCCTGAGGGAAAAGTCCTATGTGAGTGGAGAAAATGCAAGTGGCAGGGAATCGGTGTGTCCCATTTTAAATCTAATCCATGGACTTATAAATTCATTTATGATAGAAAAGTTCTCACTGCCTCAGAATGAAAAATACCATGAAATTAAATGTTAATTACACCCTCTCCACCAAGTAACAGGGAAAGGAAGCCAAGTTAATAGAGATGTTGAACCCCTCTGCCGCAAATGTGGCCAAGGTTCAGAAATCCCAGCTTGTATGTTGGACAATTGTCCACATAGCATGCATGCTCCTTGTCACCAGGCTCATTTATTTAAAAAGTTAATATGTTATGGTGATTTTGCTATGGATTTCAGTTATTGTTTCTTAACTTCTAGTTAAATAAAAAACATCTCATTAACATTTTTTTTATTTATTTAAATTAATTTTACTATTTACTGTTTAATCTGAATAAACTATGATGACTCAGATCAGAGATGCTCTTAGGTCAGATTTTTTTCTGCTGGCCATAGTTAGGCATAGTTTAGTACCTCCGTTCTACATAAAAGCAAATGTCTAAAATGGAAAATTGAAATCATATCAAAATTATTAAAAATAAATAACAAATAGAAATAGAAATAGAAATAGAAAAATAACTTTATTCTGGGACACAGTCCCTTGAGAATAACAAATTAGAACAAAATTAAAATATTACATCTGGCCAAAACAAAATAAATCGAAAAAAAGAAATAATGTAAAAAAAATATAAGGTAAAAACTCTATATACAAAACAAACTAAACTATATACAAAACCATTAATACTATTACAAGAAACTTAAAGCTATTTAGACCAGTATACACTTTTCCGAAAAAAATAAAGAATTAAAAAATAAAAATATATCAAATTCTCTATTAAAATCCGCTCGAATGGTTAGCAAGTATCTGACTGTTTTTGTGATAGGAATTGGAATAGGAGGGATTTGAATGTGGATATGGAGGGGGAATGTCGAATTTTGATAGGGAGGGAATTCCAGAAATTGACAGAGCGAACAATAAAGGAATTTTGGAATGCGGCAGATCTGTGAGAAGGCATGTAAAGGTCAGAAGGTCGAGATCTTGTGGACAGGGAATGGACTGAGGTTTTGAACTGGAGAAGGTTGTAGGCGTAAGAAGGACGATGGTTGTTGATGATTTGGTAGAGGAACGTACCTAGAAAGTATTGTCTTCGGAAGGAGGGGTAGAGCCAACTTAACTCAGTGTAGTGGTGAGAGACATGGGAGTACCTCGGGGCACCAATAACAAATCTTACGCAGCTATTCATTAATCTTTTCAGTCTATCACGGAGCTCCACCGAGAGGCCATCATACACCACACAGCTGTAGTCAAAGTGGGGGAAGATGAGAGAGGAAATTAGGAGTCTACGGATATGTTGAGGTAGGAGATGGCGGAAGCGATGAAATAGTTTAAGGGTAGAGATTGTCCGACGGGAAATGTGAGAAATATGGTTGGTCCAGGAGAGGGTTTGATCTATGAAAAATCCTAAATTTTTAACAGAGGAGTAGAAGGAAATTGGCTGGTCATTAAGGTGTAATATGGGAAAGTCAGTATGGGATCTAATGAGGGGCTTGGAACCAATGACGATGGCCTGAGTTTTGGCAGCATTTAACTTTAATCCATTTACATTTGCCCAGGCATTGATTCGATCAAGATCTTCTTGAATCTTGGCAAATGCCCCCAGTAACTCAGAGGGAGAAAAGGATAGGTAGATCTGGGAATCATCTGCATAAAGGTGATGGGAACAATGGAAAATTGATTTAGGTAGGTCGTTAATGTAGGAGCTGAAAAGGAGAGGAGATATGCTTGAACCCTGGGCAACTCCAGAGGATAAAGAAAGGAAAGCAGATAGTGGTTGGTTGGGTATGGAGACTGCTTGGGTGCGTTGGGAGAGGAAAGATTGGAACCAAGAGATGGAACTATTGGAGAAAGATAATGATTTTAGTTTGTTGAAGAGGATGGAATGGTTGATGGAATCGAAAGCTTTGGAGAAGTCTAGAAGAATAAGGACAGTTAATTTTCTATCATCTATTGCAGATTGAATGTCGTTGGTAATTTTAATTAAGGCAGATTGTGTGGAATAGCCGGGACGGAAACCAGATTGGAGAGGATCAAATTGGTTGGAATTTTCGAGGAACTTGGAGACTTGGGATTGCACCAGTCTTTCAAGAGGCTTTGAGAGGTTAGAAAGAATTGAAATTGGACGGAAATCTTCGGGTGAGGATGGATTAGGCTTTTTATTTAAAGGAAGGACAATGGCTTTTTTCCAAGAGGTAGGGAATACTGAATTCTGAAGGGAGAAATTGTAGATAAAAAGGAGAGCTGGGAGGATTTCAGGTAGACATATTTTTATTAATTTGACAGGAATGCCGTCTGGCCCTATGGAATTGGTGTGGGATTTCATTAACGCGGTTAACAAGTCTGTGGGAGAAATGTCGGAAAAATAAAAGTTATTGTCGTTAAAGGATATCTCTGGAGCAAAGCCAGAAGAGGAAGGTAGAGAAGAGGTATTAGCGACAGATATAAAATAAGAGTTTAAATCATCGGAGGATACAGGATAGGCTGCGGTAGGGGATCTGGAAGGATTACCAATGGAAAGTTTACGAAGCAGTAGCCATTTCGATTTGATATCAGGAGCTGAGGAAAGGGTTTCATGGAAGTAGGAAGTTTTCGCACGCCGGATCCTTGTCTGTGCCAAGTTGCGAAGCACCCTGAACGCTTGGTAGTCATCTGCAAGCCTCGTACGTCTAAAACGTCTTCGGGCAGCGTCGCGCCTCTTCTGCAGATCTTTGATTTCCTGACACATCCAAGGAGCAGGCCGGTGACGAAAGGTAGAGGTTTTGAGGGGAGCATGGGTATTGAGAATATCGAGAAGATTGGTGGTAAGAATGTCAACCATGGAGTCGATGGAAGAGCAAGAATATATTCCGTTCCAGTCTAGGGTTTCTAGGTCAGGTAATATTTTTTCTCGAGTAAGGGAATCTAGGTGACGGAAGGTGATAGTTCGAGGGTGGATTGAAGGAGTTTGGATATTATATGTTATTTGTATAAGATCGTGAGATGATAAGAATGATACTGGCAATTGAGAAGAGGAGAGGAGATTTTGTACAGAGTCTATAATGTAGAAGTCTAACCAAGTGTCTGACCTGCTGGTGTGGTGGGTGGGGGAAAATGGAACTATGAAGAGGTGCAGAGAGAAAATTAGGTTTTCTAGATAGGATTTGTCATTGGAGTTAGAGAGGAAATTGGTATTGAGGTCACCGGAGATGATTATTCTGGGATATAGAGGAACGAAGTTGAATAGGGTTGATTCGAAGGACTGATCAAATGGAACATGGGGAGGACGATATACCACAGTGTAAAGGAGAGGAAGATCCTTACAATGGATTTCTACTAGAAGGTATTCAACCTGAGGATGATCGGAGGGTGGTGAGGAATCGAGGATTCGAGTCTTCAGGCTATTATGGACAAACATGGCTACTCCACCGCCATTCCGGCTTACCCGATCATGACGGAGGAGGGTGTGATTAGGCAAGGAAACATAAGAGGAAGGGATGTAAGGTTTAAGCCAAGTTTCCGAGATTGCGATAATATGATAAAAGTTTTGAGTGAAATATTGCAGGAACTCGTCATAGTGGGCAGGGAGGGATTGAGAGTTAACATGACAGGTGATTAGGGTACTAGACATGAGAGGAATTGGGAGGGAAACAGTCAGAGTTTGGTAGAGAAACTCTAAAACAAATAGAAAATACAAAAAGGCGTTTACAATTAATGAAAATAGCAGAAAAGAAAGTGTAAGCAGGAACCAAAAGAAATAAAAAACATATGGTCAATAAAATATAAATTAGTGTGTAAGTGTGAAGAGATATCTCTATGCGTAGAAGTGAAAATGTTCCTTTGTAGATAATTGAGTTCAAAGTTATTTTAATGAGGATGAGGAGTAGACGAATTCTTCGTGGTCAGGCAAATATATCGAGGTCCGAGGCCTGTTCAATCAGAATAACTTTATGCCCGTCCTCCTTTCGACATCGCACCTTTCCGGCGGCAAACCACGTATATTTGATTTTCCCCGCAGCTCTCTTCTGTCGGGCGAGCCAATATAAGTGTCTGTTCGTGGGAGTCATTTCCTCACTCAGATATATCCGGTGACAGTCATTCTCCTGCCAGCCGATATCCCGAGTAGTGAGGTCTCTCTTGACTTTCCTCTTCGTTATTAAGTCGTCCCTGACTGACTGTTTGACAAAGCGCGCGATGACAGGCGGCGGTCGTGGGTCATCTTTTCTACTTCTGCGGCGATGTACTATGTCCAAGTCATCTGTACTGAGCCTGATGCCCAAACTTGCTCCAATGCAGGTCACCAAAGCGGCGGGCGTTTCACCAGTTCGCTCCGGTATCCCTCGGATCTCCAGTGATCTGGATAACAAGCCCTGCTCTGCGTTATTCAGGCGAACCTCCAATTCACCCACTCGAGATTTGAGGGCTTTATTTTCCAGAATAATTTTTTCGAAATTACTGGCTTGACTTTCGAGGTGTTTCTCAATTTTCGATAATTTTTCATTAAGCTCAAAATTGAGCTCTCCATATTTATCGAGGGTTGTTTTTATGTTTTTTATGTCTTCATTGACACTCGAGTCTAAGCGATTTACTGCCGCCAGTATTTCTGAGGCGGACGGCTCAGTGTTAGATTTTTTGGTCTGGTCACAATTAGGGCATACCCAAGTTTTTTTGTGTGCTTTTAAGGCTTCGATTTCTTTTTCACTTAGATTGAGACACCGACCGTGAAAAATAATTTTGCATTTTACACAACAAAGATTGTTTTTATCTTCGCGTGCAATAGTATTATTGCAAATATTACACTGCACCATATTTAATTAGAATAGAACAATTAAAATGTAAATAAATACCGGGAGAGAGTTGTTTTGATGAACGCAGTAAACAGTGTTGTCTAATGCTGTAGACAACAAATGTTCTTCAAGGAATCTTTAAGCTTTGATTTAACGGTGTTTTAGTTCTGTTGAACGATTTATTGTTAAATCAGACATTCACAAAATTACTCAATATAATCTAAGTTCAAAATATTTTATTGTAGACTATGCTATATATATTTTTTTTTTGTTCTTAATATTTTTTTTTACTATTTTATAATTTTATTCTTCATACAATTGCAGGCCAAACAATATGGAAAGAGAAAAGTTCTTGGTATATTAGATGTATATGGCTTTGAGATTCTGGACAATAATGGTTTTGAACAGTTTATCATCAATTTTTGTAATGAAAAATTGAATGCTGTTATAACTGAAACCACACTCAAACAAGAGCAGGAGGAATACATCCGGGAGGGTATAGACTGGTGTCCTGTTGAATTCACTGTAAATACTGCTGTATGTGATATTATCGAAAAGGTAAATTATTCATAATATAGAAGGAAGTAGAATATTTTTTTTTTTTTTTACTCTCCCATTCTGTTATAATAGGCATTAAAATAGTAATGTTTTATTTTTCAAATCAAGTCTAGGGAAAAAAACTACTTCAGAAATAAGAAGCTCAATTAATTATATCTCAATTTTTCTTGAAACAACACTCTATTTAATGCAGTTTACAATTTATGTAAGTTTCCCATTAATAATTTTTACAGAATAACCATGGGATACTATGTCTGCTTGACGAAATCAGTAGTAAATCGTTGGACGAAAATGAGGAAGGGGATAGAGTACTGCTTTCTAGGGTGTTAGCTCTATGCGGTTATAGCCACCCTGTCCCTGACAGGAGGAGGCATCAAACCTCCGACAACAGCCTTCCAGCAAGTTGTTTTAGGTAATACCAGTGATGCGGCTGAGTGAAAGACACTGGGATCTCCTAGAGTCCTGCCTTTTCCTCCACGAGTGTGGGGAAAGACTTGGCTCGAAGATCTTGAGTGAATGTATATTGTAAATATTTTATAAAAGCATGTGTGTATTTAAGTATTTATTTTGTTAGATTAGTTTATTTTTGTTTAGTTTAGTATCTTTTAGTTTATACACATTTACTTTTAGTATTATTATATTGATGTTTATTATTTTTATTTATTGTGCATAGTATGGATGAGCTACTCTTTATCACTATTACTATTGTCCTTGAATGTGACAGATTGTAAGATATCTCAATAAAGAAATTTCCTAAAAAAAAAAAATACTTCTGTTTTTTTAATTTTTATTGTTTGATCATTTTCAGATTGAAACACTTTGCTGGAACTGTAACATATAATATTAATGGCTTCGTTGAAAAAAATTTGGATTATGTTCCAAAAGACCTTTCACATGCTATGTACAACTGTGGACATCCATTGTTGAAGTCCCTTTTTCCAGAAGGTACAAACTAGTTTAAAATTTAATGAGAGCCAATCCATAAGTTCTTTTATTTTTTATAAATCATATATAGAAAAAAATTGTGTTTAAATAATTTAATTTTAGGAAATCCTAAAAGGGCTACTTCAAAAAGACCTCCAACAGTTGGATCACAGTTCAAAGTAGCTCTTGGTAGTCTTGTAAGGAATATAGTTTCAAAACGAGCGCATTATATCCGTTGTATAAAACCTAATGAACTGAAACAGCCCAGGATATTTGAAATGGGACTTGTGCAACATCAAGTGAGATACTTAGGGTAAATTTATTATTTATTATTAATGATTAGATAAATAATAAATAATAATTTATTAATAATAAATTTAGAGAGTTAAATATGTTTATGATATTTTCTATTATAATAAATGAAGACCACTGGAGAAAAACAAGCATTATCCAAAAAACTTCAATAAGAGAACAACAAATTTCATAGGTGGACATATGCTTTCATTCTGCCTTCTAGTTATTTTCAAACTAATTTTTAATAAACACAGAATGGTTCTTTTGCACCTACGACCTAAAAGGAATTAATTATTTCCTTCATATATTTTAACCCGCTAATAACTCAATTTTGAAAAAATGTGACAATGCCTGTATTTTTTTCTGTGATCTTCAAATATATTTATATTTCTTATAAAAATATTACATGATACCATTCAGATATTTCAGTTCTACCCAATAAACAACATGCACTATTGTTTCCTTTATTTAGATTAATCATTAAATCAACATTCCCTATAAAATAGAAAATATTTAAATATTTTCTTGGTGTTCATCAATTAATAATTTTTACTTCAAATTTACTTTAGGTCTAATGACAATTACAGTTACATTTTTTATTTTAATTTAAATAACTTCAAGTTATGTGGTTATATATTTTTGTTTCTAGCCTTCTTGAAACTGTGCGAGTGAGGAGGTGTGGTTTTTGCCATAGGCAGACATACATAGCTTTCCTAGAGAGATATAAAATGCTTTCACTCCATACTTGGCCCAATTGGCAAAGTGCTCCTGTAGAAGGTGTTTCTTATCTCCTAAGGGATTTGCCCATACCTAGCGGTGAATTTGCATTTGGAAGAACCAAATTATTCATCCGAAGCCCACGATCTGTTAGTATTTCTTTTATCTGAAATCAATTTAAGTATGGTTGATATACATTTGGTTTAATTAATTATTTTTCTAAATCAATTTGTAATATAAAAGATTAATTTTTATGAAGCTTTCCAATCAATGTGCCATATTGAGACATTATCTCTTGTTTTTAAGAAAGTGGTGAGTATAATTAATATTAAAACAGCTAAAAGATACTATTGATACTATTGGAAGATAAGAGCTTGATACTATTGGGGAAGGAATCTAGTTTATTAAACCAACTCAGCCATAATTAGAACAAATATTAACAGGACATTAAATAAATATAAACATTTGCAGGATGGTGACATTGTATATCTCACCTTATTGTGAACATTTAAACCTTTTTCTTAATAATGATCAGATCCTCCAGTATTTGTTGATACCAACTAATTTCAAATATGCGAAACTATTAATGCATATCCGAACCTCGGGAAACTGTATGATCAAGATTTCTGTTAATAATAAAATTGTGAAAATTATTCCACAACTTGATTGCAAAAAGTGCAACACTAAAGAAAACACTTCATCATATATTATTTAAATGACAAATTTATAGTAGTTTAAGGTTAAAAATTCACCAGGATATGCAAAATCTTGAAGGGATAGAAATATTTAAGCCAACCAGCGCAGAAGATATGAGAAAATTATATTTTTTTATCTCAAATATATCAAATTATAGAGAATTGGTATGATAATCTGAAATATAGTCCTCTGCATATAATGGGAAAAATTCCATATTGCACATCGGTGTGTAATTTGTCCGGGTATTTTTTTTTTTTTTTTTTTTTTTTTTGTTCTCTTAGGTAAAGGGGTAATCTATTAATTTAATTTTAAAACATAGTTTAATATTAATATTTTTAAAAAATGTGTTTTTATTGTTTTATGTTTATTTATTTAATGCATATTGTTGGCAATTTTAGATTTTATATTAATTTGAAAATTGGAACTATTTTAACTGTCTGATTTTTACCGAATATGATTTTTAATTTATGCTTAACAGTGTTGTAATATCTGTTATGTGGTATAAAAAGGAACAATTTCATATTTCCATAAGGATAATAATGTTTGTTATTTTGTGGTAGAATCCATTTGTATAGGGTTCTTCCTTTAAAACAAATAAAGATTGAATTGAATTAATATTAAAGTTTGATTCTTTTAAAAGTTTAATACTTGTTTATTAATTTCTTGCCTTTAAGGTTTGTACTGAGTTTCTTTTTTGCAAACTATTCATATTACATGTAATATAGATCTTCAGTTAATAAATATTCTGATTTAAACAATACTAACCCTCCATATACCCTTTGGTATCTCATATGAGCACTTACCATCTGGTGCATTTTCTTAAACTTCATAGCTTTCACCACTCATCCTTGGAGATGAGCTCCTAACTATAACTCTAGTTCAGCAAGCTTCTAAACTTAGCGCTGAGTTCATCAATGTTATCAAAAATCAATCAGACCATTCCAAAACTCATCAATAGAAACTATCTCTGGAATTCAGTGTATCTCTTTATTCATCAATTGAATCACTGATGGCTAAGCAGTTTCATCAGCTATTCAGGTCAATGGATCTGCTGGATGTATCCTCATTATAACCTCAATGTTTTTATTTCTCAGTTTATTTCTCTATTTAGTAAGATTTAACCCATTTCAATTTGGGAGTAAGGTAAACAAGACAGGAACTCTCTCAATTTCAATCTGGCGTGACTCCTGGATAGAAACATAGAAAAATAGAAAGATGGGCTCCAAAATTTTATTGTTTTTATAATAAAATTAGAATCCCATATTTTTGGAAGACAAGAGAGGGAGGGAAATGAAAATAAATTATGTCCATTCATCTAAGCATAAATATATTGCTATAAAAATAAATATTTATCACATTTTTAATATTTTTAAACCTTAATTATCCCTTTGAAATTTTATTTATTGAAATTTGATTAAACACAGTAAGAGAAATTTATAAAATAAAATTTATGTGGGAAGTATTGTATAATTTGCATATTTAAACTTCTTTATCAATTATTTTTTAAAAAAATATTAATCATGTAGGTTTTTGAGCTTGAAGAATTCCGTCGAGAAAGGCTTGAAGATCTAGCTACTTTAATGCAGAAAACCTGGAGAGGCTACAGGGAACGAAAAATATTTCTGAAGAAAAAAGAGAGCCAAATAATCATCGCTTCAGCTTGGAGAAGTTGGAGGGTATTTCTTTGAATTTTAGTTGTCCCATCCTTCTTTTTTATTTTCATTCATGCTAGCTAAATATTCATTGAATTGACAGCTAATCAATTATTTATTATTTCAATATTTTTTGTGCTAATAAAATAATTATTTATTTTATTTTGGTCTGCCTTACTTATATTCTGCATGCTGCATGTTAGGAATGCCATTTTGGGATTCCTTATGAAGGCCGTCGTCATTTATGGTGCTTTTATAGAATAGTAAGTGAATTCCTTGTTAAAACATATAATATGTGTTCTAAAATACAAACTGTTCATAATTAAATAAAATTAAAATTATTGTTAGATTCTGGTTAAGCCACTATTATTCGATCATAAATATAGAATTAAATTATAATTTAACGATATTTTAGTTAAAATTAATATCATTAGTAAAAGGCCAATTTAGTCTAAATCTTTAAACATAATATTAAGGAATTGGTCATAAAACTTTCTAAAAATCCCTTTTCTGTACCAGTTCTCTCCTCCTGTTTCAGGTCAGCCCTCGCTTCCTGAACACCTCCCGCATGCCTTCCTCCCAGTTGATCTGTGGTCTTCCTCTTGGTCATATTCCTTCCACTCGTATCTCATATGTTATCCTGGCCAGAACAGCCTAGCATGTGAGTTCCTTCCAGAACTCCTAAGAATGAGTATGGAAAGAACTTCTATACTCATCTTTAGGAGGTGCCCAACCATCTTAGCTTATTCTCATGTAGAGTGATTTCTACCAGCAGTACCTCGAGATTTGACCTTGTTGTGTTGAGGATCCTATCTCTCCTGGTCTTTCCTTCAACCTTTCTTAGGTATCTCATCTCCATTGTCTGAATCTGCCCCTTGTGTTTTGAGGTAAGGGTCCATGACGCTGAGGAGTAAGATAGGTTGGGCAAGAATGACTTGTATACTGATAGTTTTGCCTTCTTCATCATCTCTCTTCTATTGAGGAAACCTTTCTGGATTTAGTGGGCCATTCTTTTAGTTACTCCCACTCTCTGCGACAATTCTTATTTATATACCCGCTTTAATCCAGTCTCCTAAATATTTGAAATTCTGCATATGTTCCAAGATCTATCTTTCCAACCTCAATATTATGATGGGGGCTTCTTTCTATTCTCATTCATTTTGTTTTCTCTGGGTTAATATCCATCTTGATGCTTGACAGCTCTTCTTGCAAGACATTTACATTTTATTGGTCATCCATAGCCAATATGATGAATGAAATAAATGAAAATGAAAAAAATGTTTTATTATTCTGGGACTGTTGTCCCTTAAGAACAAAATATAAATACAGATTGTATGTCTGTGTGGTTACAATTAAATTGTATATTTACAATGAAAGTTGACTTAAGATAAAAATACTGAAAAGAGATGATGATGTCATCGACAAAAGCGAGGATTGTGTAAAAAGTAGGATGTAGACTCCTATGTCCTAGTTGAAAGTGCCATAATCTGTAAAATTAGTCCAGCTCAATTCTTTCCATTGTTAGTAATTCTTATTATTTTAAGGGGAGTGGAGTATCAGCCCATTACTCCTGAGTCAGGTGGAGGGTTTTAAACCAATATTATTTCTTTTTTAGTTTCTAATTTTAAAATACTGAAATATAAGCATGGCTGTATGTTTTCCCTTTGAGTCCATAAAAGTACATTTGAAATTTTTCATGCCGTGAGGTTTGGTCTGAAGTCGTAGAAATTTATAAAGTCTTGCACCATTAGCCTCAAAAATAAGGAAATTGTGGAGTTGACCCAAATAGAGTCACGCAGTGCTAGGTTAACCATGCAGGCAAAACAGGCAATCATTCTATAGCCTATTTGAAAATAATTTAAAGTGGTTATATTTTAATTCGCAAATATTTTATTTTAAAAGGACGATCAATTTCATCAAATAAGTTTATAAGTGGCTAACTTACTTTTTTCTTTTAAATAAAATTCATTCACACAGAAACTATCCTGACACTACCTCCTCCTGCATTGCTCAGCAATGTTTCAATATAATTTCAGAACCCATTCTAAATTAACTTCACTTTCATAGTTTAAATTGGCATTACTTTCAGTTAATTTTGTATTATAAACTGGATAATGCAAATCTCAGAAAGTTCACCAAGATCAGCATTGCTTAGGGATGTTCAGTAATATGATTCATAATATGCTAGAGTAATAGAAAATTATTACTTGAATATTGAGGAGTCAACTCTATAGGTGAATAAACTGTCAATTATTTAATATTAATCTAAAAAAACAAAAATACTTGCATACTTTTTTTGTATCCAAGTGTTAGGCACCCTGAAATTTTCACAAATAAGACTTCAACGGTATGGAATGAATAAAAGAAATAATCAAGTTTTAGAGTTATTAAAATAACAAGAATGTTTGTAAAAATTCACATAATGATATTACAGTTTTGTTTTATTTTATTTATTATATTTATATTTTTTATGATTATTTATACCCATATTGATTCTAGGCGAGAGAAGAATATAGAATATTAAAGAGAAGAAAATTAGTTGACTGGGCAGTGCGTGTTATACAGAGGCATTTCATTAGATGGAAGGTAAAAAAATCATTTATTATCAAAATATACATACTCTAGCACTACTGCTAGGACTAATTCAATTTATTTGTATTACTTCCACATTTTTACATTCATACAATTGTGTTGAGTTATGAGTTATCATCATTATCATATTCTACTTGATGCTTCACTACAGATTTAGAAAGTGTCATTCTTCAGAAGGTTAAAAGATATTAGGGAGCAGTCTAAACCCCCTTGTTTCAGAGTGCTGCATGTTAAAATGGTTAATCTTGAACTAATCTATAACATGTAACAAGCAACTAATCTATAACATGGCCCTTGCTATGTATTGTTGTAAGGACCACATTTGGAATATATTTAATTATTTCAAATGAATAAATATAGTCTAAATAATAATTGCTAACACATGTCCGGTTACCTGGGGGTGAGTAAAGACCCCCTAAGGAATGCAACCTTTTGTGAGGGGCAATAAAACACTTAAGGACAAAGATCGGCAAAAACACCAAAGGACCGACACCGGTCATACGTGGGTTTGTTTGGAGAGGATTGGAAGGCTTGTCTAAGCAAGGGAGGGAACAGAAACACCTCCGAGAAAGATGAAACTGCTGTATGGCCTGAAGACGTGGTCATCCCTTATGCTACAAAAATTCTAGCAATGAGAACCATTCTTGCCCCACCCTGAATATTTCTATAAAATCTACTGAGATGCATAGATGAGAGGTCTGATGTGGAGAGCCGGTCCTGAGGTGGAGATCCAGCCTTGAGGAGAGGTCTGAGGTGGAGATCCAGCCTTGAGGATGGGTCTTACGTTTTCTTCCGGCTTGGGGACTGAAGCCTTGACCTTATAGACCCAATTTTATTTTACTAATTTTTATTAAATAATTCTGGGTAATTATCATCAATAATTATCCAGTGGCATCGCGAATAAAATTTAACACCCCAAAACGTAGCATTTTTAATGTCATCCCTTTTTTGGAAATAAGACATGCCACCCTCTTGCCATTATTTTTCCATTTATCGTGTTATTTAAACTTCAATGAACTTTCTCTTCACTGTTATAGATATGTCTAAGAAAATTTTAATAATTTTTATTAAGTATTTACTATTAAGTGGTATCCATCCAGCATCCAAGACCAGGATACTCAATCATGGAGCACATCTTCAATTTGTTTAGCAGTAAAACTGACTGGTAAAAGAACATCATTAAGTCTATGCATTCTTAGCAGACTTTAAAGCAGTGTTTGATTAATTAGAGCATGATTTTTTAAGTTCGCTAATTTTGGGTTGTCCCATCAATTTTCAAGTATGTTTAAAAGTTTATATTATAAGACTACTATGACAAGGTATCATAAAGGAGGACAAGCTAGTTTTTTTGGACCATCTGTTGAATTATGACATGATTTTATGCTAAGCCCATTACTGTTTGTGTTGTTCCTAAACTTTTTATATAAAAGTCATGAACATATGGACAACGTAATATTTCTATCCCTTCTTCGATAAAATTATAGCAAATGATTAACTGCCTGGAGAGTCGCTACCCTATCTGGAACCTACAGATAAACCTCATACAATCAAGAATAATAAGAATTTTCCCAATGGAGACAGACTATCCAAATTTGTGAGGTGTTGCTTCAGGGGAAACCCATTTGAAATGTTGAACAAATATAAATAAATTGGTGTAATAATTATCCCAAGATTGGCTTTAGGACATTATTTGTCAAGATGAATCAATCATGCAAAGTTTGGTCTGAATTGTGCTTGGTATAATTTCATGACAATCCAAAATTGGTTATCAAAAATTAAAAAAATTTGGCCTGTACCTGTCAGTCTCTGAGGTGCTGGTCAATTATTCTGAGCTGGCTTGGGGTTTTGGAAAAATTCCAAAAATATTTTATTAAAAAATTTTTACTTCTACTGAGATGTGCACCTAATTACATCACAGCTTATGAAATAGGTATTGCCTCTGTATACAGTTACAAAGTAAAAATAGATTTTGATGATATTTTGAAAGTTCTGGAGATGCCTAGTTTCCTTTTTCCCAACATTCTAGCAGAAGAAGTGACAAAAAATAAATTTTATTGATCCTAGAAGTGGTAAAAATTCAAAGAATAAAATTAAGCTCAATAATTCAAAAGTTGATACTTCTGTTGTAAATCTGTGCATAAGTTGACCATAGTTAAACATACAGTTGAGAATTCAGAAAAACAAAGAAATCTTGCAAAGTATTGTTTTACCAGAGATAAGAGATAATTATTTTGGTCAGCCCACCTGTTCTCTGAAATAATTTATTATTCTAGTATTAAACTAAATTATTTAGTTTATCAAAAGATGATATGTGGAAAACCCTAAGTAATTATATTATATCTCACCTACTCAGTTTGTAAAGGATCAATGAAACATTTTATTTATTTATAATAGCATATACCTAACATAGTTAGATATTTACTACTTGTTTTAAATTGTTTACTTGTTACGTTTTACAAACTATTAATGTTTATTTTTAAAAGTTGTAATCTAGTAATTGAGATAGATAAAAAAAATGTTAGAAAATAAAATACATTATAATGTAAAGATATTATTGCTCATATATTTTATTTAAAAGATAAAATAAAACACATTTTTAGGAATAACATACAAAACACTACTGACAGAATTTTCCATTGTCTATGTCTTGTAGGATATTTATATATTTTATATTGTGTATCTTATTAAAACCTGCATGTGTATATATACACTGAGATATGTCTAAACTAAATATAAAGGTTTTCATCACCATATCCACCTCATTATTTCCTCCTTTTCTTTCTTACCTGATTTAACATCTAAAAGAATGTGAATTAAACTCATCTCCTCTGACTAGATTTCTTTTTTTTATGTGTTTTTTGGGGGGCTTTCAGATTTTAATCAAAATTCTATTTAGTCATAGTTTTCCGTAATATCTTAGATCTTATTAAAATAATCTTGAGTATTTGTATGTCAAACTCGAGGGAATATTTAAAAAATATCATTCATTCCCTTTCAGAAAGCATCTCTGTTTACCTTCTAATAGAAACTTATCAATGGTTAAATGAAAACAGAAATATATCCACCTATTGATTTATATATTTCCTGTTATAGAACTACATCCTTCAGCAAATCCCCTTCTTCATTTGTGGTACCTCTTTTTATAATTCATTACCATCTCTATTCATTAATTCTTCTCCTTATTTTCTTTCAAACAGGACTTATTCTTTCACTACTATATTATTGACCAGAGCACTTTTCTCTTTGTTTAAGTGCATGGTTATTTTGTTTTATTATTAACATATCTGTTGCTGGCTCAATAAGTCATTGTATGAATTAATTATTTATTTGATTGTTTTAGAGGAAAAAGTTCCTGTTACAATTAGCTGAAGAGTTGTCTATCTGCAGTGATTCCCCTATTAACAGAGACTGGCCTCATTGTCCTAGTAGGTTAGCTGAGACCAGCTTATTATTAAGAAGAATGCACCACAAATGGAGAGTATGTATATAATAATAATAATTCCTCAATATAAAAATAATTAATATAAGTCAGATAATTTATATTCATATGTTTACTTAAATGCTTTTATGTTTATAGTGTCACAAATATAGAATGAAATTCGATCAAACTGCCAGAAATAGGATGAGAGAGAAAGTGACTGCTAGTCTTATATTTAAAGATAGAAAAAGTTCTTATCCCAGGAGGTAAATCGACAGTTTGCTAATCAATTATTGATAACAATTTTTTAAAATAAAATATGGAGACGTTAATATTGAAAGAAATATTTGTCTGAATCTTTTTAACACGTTAGCTGTTGAGCATGATATCTCTTAAATGTCTTTCCTGATAATATCAGTCCCTGGCTATTAACACTAGTTATAAAGTTCCTAACAGCATCGCACGTTGGAGACATACATCAGTTTCGAGCTATACTGCTATTTTTTGCCAAAAAAGGTGAACTAAATGCCCTATTCAATGTCGATCTGTTGATTGTGTCCTTAATAACCAGCAATTGTAGAAGTGGACTTAGACATTTTTTTTTTATTATTTCTCTTTATTTGATTAAAAAAAGTGTTATTTTTAGGGATATAAATCTTAAATATTGAAAATGAAATGAGAAAAAGTTTATTTATTGCATATAAATATAATTTTTATGATATAATTTATAGATTATTTGGTAATACTTTTTCAATGTCGAGATAAAAATGGAATATAAAAAATCAAAGTTAAATAATAAGTACCATATTGTGTCAATCCAAGAAAAATATAGGTATTTGGGTTACATTTGATCACTATTACATTGGAATTTATTTTAAGAAAAGGAAAAATGGAAGTGAAGTATTAAATTGCTAACTGCTTGTGATACCAGTTACTGTTTACCAGTGCGGCAAACAGAATCCAGGCATGCCATCAAAGTCCTCACAGAAACTAGTGACTTTCCTTGTTTTTTTTATTTTCTTCCTTACTTCCTAGGGTCTTTTCCAGTTCTCTGTAGTACTCTCTGCTCTGATTTCTTCCCTCACCAGAAGGCTTAATAAAATGTACACGATGCATCAGACTTGGTGACAGTGGTAGGCACTGAGTTGTGATTTCATGAGCGAGAACTGATCGGAACCTTGTAAGTGATATGAGTTTTTATTTTTTCATGTTAAAGATGATCCAAGAATTGACCACCAATGGTCTAAACATCTACTCGATCACCATGCATGTGCACTGTCCACTCACAGCAGGAATAGGTATCGGTCGCCGGGGATGATACCATAGGGAAATCATTTTTTATCAGTCTGGTATGGTATCGGTTTCCAGGTGTCCTAAAGCTTTATATCAGATATAATGATTATTTGAGTTTGTATTTTTACATCTATGCAAGTCCCATTAAAATATTTTTAAAATTTATCATTTTAGAGACTTCGTAAGATAGCCAAAATTCAAAATAATTCTGGCCACTTGGCAGTCAAGGCGAATATCGCAACCCGGGGACCGCAGCTAACGTGTTAATCTATTATTTGTAGCTCCATAAAGACTTAAATACATACATTCAGATTGATATAGATTCATTTATAAATTTCATTTTTCTATTTCTTTATAGTGTTTCCCACCCTTTTTTGGGTGACTATGTAAGATTGAGGCAAAATGTGCAGTGGAAGAAAATATGTATCGAAACTAATGATCAGTACGTTGTATTTGCTGATATAATAAATAAAATCACTCGTTCAAGTGGAAAGGTGTGCATTATATAATAAAATAGTACATTCAATATATAGTCTTCTTTTTTTAAATTGATTTTTATTCTTAGTTTGCTCCAATACTATTTGTGCTTTCTACGAGTGCTATGCTAATATTGGACCAAAGGACTCTTCAAATAAAATATCGTGTACCTGCTGCTGAAATCTATAGGCTTTCTCTATCTCCATACATAGACGATGTTGCAGTGTTTCATGTGAGAGCGGTAAGGCCTAATTCATATATCTTTAAAACACTATTTTTTAAAATTATAATTTAATAAAAAATTACTTGTTCTCATAATGAGGCAGTCCTTTTCTTAAAGATAACTCATTTAAAAATGTGGATTTATTATTAATAAATAATGATTTATTTTTGAGCTTTTTATTGTAGTAATTTCATAAATTTAATATTTGATGGAACTGATCATGTTAATTTTTTGTTAAAATTAGTTGATTATTCATTCTAAATAATATGGTTAACAGAAATTTGATAATAATAATTGTATAATATTGTCATACATGATATAATACTAAAATATTTTGTTACCATGAATTGTAGTGTATACATGCAGGCTATGATTAATTTTATTCCTACATACTAATTTTTTTTTTATAAAATTATTCGAATCAATTTATTTATCCAGAATCAAGGAAATGTGTTCAATTAATTTTAAAATGCATTAAATATGAAAGTTTATTGTTTAATTTAATTACAAAAACAAAATACTTACTTGTGGAAGATCAGACTATAATTCAGGTAACCTACTCTATTTGGTAATTTATTTTGTGTATTTAAAATACAAAATAGAATACATTTTTTGTACTTCAGTATCTTGGAAATAAAATGCAAATACTTTTTGTATATTTTAAAAAGAAAATACAGTTACAAACAATTTATTTTATTTCTTAAAATGCAAAATACAAAAATGTATTATATTTCGTATTTTAAAACATATTATTTGAAATACTATACTGTCCAGGTCTTATAAAATATACGTTACACCCAAATAGAATAACTTTTTTTTCAACTATTCATTTCCTTCAAAGACCAGAGTTGGGCATTAGTTAGCTAATTGTTTAACTAAATAAATTTTAGTTAAATATCTAGTCACAGATAAATTAGTTGTGATTAAAAAGTAAATAATTTTATTATTAGTTATTGTTTTGTAACTGATCTCATAACAATGAAATCAGTTACAGTTGTGATTGACAACTAACTTTTTTATTTGTGAAAAATAAACTGGTGCTGACCAATGAAAACTAATCAATTTTTATTTTTAGTTGTCAAAAAAAAGTAACAATTAATATCTTGTATGTTAAAACTTTTTCATTGTTCAATTAATCCATAATTATTAAGATGAATAATTTTTTTAATAATATAGAGTCCATTCTCAGCTTATCAAAGATGTAGTTTTCGAAAATACTATTGATTTTAAGATAATGCAATCTCTTAACAAGTTGTTTCATCATTTTAATTATATTGGATCGTAGTTTTTGAAAATACTATAGATTATATATTTTTAAAAAATATTAATTATTAATGTTTATTCGACAACTATGAATAAAACTGATGTCATAGTTCCCATTGCAACTGATTTTTATGAGTAAAAAAAACCAATGAACTACTCATTTCAACTGACTAATTTAATTACAGAAATTAGTGGTCTGCCAATAAATAAAACTAATGGTATACTTATGTGTTTAACAGAATTGAACTATGTTGTAGTATTTAACTATTACTTGCAATTAATTTTTGCCCAGCTCTATCTAAGACTGATGTTACCATTTATTTAGACCAGCCCAAGCTGCGAATCTGGTAGTGAAGGAGGACCGGGCTGCTTGTTTCAAAGCGAAATGGCGATAAAAAAAGGAGATTTTGTCTTCCAAACTGGTCATGTTATCGAAATAGTTACAAAGCTGTTTCTCGTTATACAAAATGCAGTTGGGAAACCTCCACAGGTCAACATCACAACTGAGTAAGAATAAAGTTTATTAATTTACATGATTTTCCATTCAAAGCTATTGATTTTTATAATTGAACAAATTCAGAACAAAGGATCCAGGTGCTAAAAAAAGGGTTAAAGAATTTTTTTTTTTGCACATGGATCGAAATACAATTCCTAATTCAGTGGATTCTGATGAAAGTCCACAAACAATTTTTTTTAGTATAGTTCAAAAGTAAGACAATAGCTGTGTGCTGGCAATTTACAACTATATTCCATTTCCCTCAAACCAATTTAAAATCCCAAATTATCATTATTACATCAATATTTTAAGGAGAAACTCTTAATAAATATAATGATATATTAATAATATTAAATAATGTTATCTGAAAATAAAAATAAAAACCACTGTGAAATGAAATTTTTAAGTTAATTTTAAAGATAGTTTATTTACAAACAAAGAACTGGTTGGCGAACTGTATACAAATGGTTGGGTTACCCTGGCAATAAGCCAGCCATGTTAAGCAGGTTTAGGCCTTTTGGATTAAATTGGGACATAACACTTATAGCCAGAACAGGGTGTGTGGTTTCCATTGATACACATCACGAGGTATACCATATTAATACTATGAGTTTTTGGTTTATATTCTTGTTTTAACAATACTCAAACTTATTTTAGATTACTGGAATTATTAATTTGAATTTATTTTTAGGCAAAATTCAATTAATACCTGTTGAAAATCTTAATATAATATCAATTTTGAGTATTAAAATGTACAATCTATTTCATGATATTTAAATTATTGGAATTAAACATTAACTTTTACTAATATTTATTAATTTAAAGTATGTAGGTATGTGTGTGCATATATATATATATATATATATATATACACACAAATATACATGTGCTGATAACATAAATTTTGGTTTAACTCTTTGATCAGATGTGAACAAATATTTTTAGTTTTTAGTTTTTGTCATGCCATTTTTCTTTTTCCTAGAAAATTCAAGTAAAATCTATAATACATACAGACAATCATTTTTATCATAATTATATAAAAATATTGATGAACATATTTAATTTTTTTTTCCAAAAATATTAATTTTTTGTTATATTTTTAACACTTTAATAACCGTGGGCTCATACATGATTCAAGAGGAAATCTGAACAGGGGAAAGTTGTACTCATATATGAGTTGAGACCATCGAAATCGGGCCAGGCAATGGTGGACTCATATATGAGTCGAGCGAAATATATTGTCGAGCTTTTTTTTCTTTAATTGACAGGGTGATCAGTGATGAATTATATTTTCTATTCTATTTCAGAGAGAACATGAGAGAAACATAAAACAGATTTGTTTTTAGTTTTTAGACAAAAACTAATTGTATAAAATGTAAACATCTAAAAGTTCATATTTTATAAAAAAGAATTGTAAGGAAAGTCGTGTTGTAAAAATTTCAAGTGTATAAAAGTTATATAAAAAAAAAACAAAATAAAAAATTTTGGAATGGTGCCATAAATAAAAAGGCTGTAGTGGCGAATAGAGGTGAAGAAAGGTATTCCATCACAGAGGCTTGGAGAGCTATCAGCTATCGCCATCTGCAAGGCCACTTCACCCTTCAGGCTCATCGTAAAAAAAAAATAAGAAACAAGAATATCTAAATCATGCAAATATGCCAGTAAATAAAATGCGTTAAAATTCAAATCTTTGAAAAATACTGGCATACGTTGGTATATTTCAAATTAAAATCATTATTAAAAACAATAAATTAAAACAGATAGTTTAAGGTGTACATTTTGAATGCAAATGTTCATTTTCATATTCATAAAAATTGTGAATATTATCTTATTTTTTTTTTATTGTTTATAAATTTACTTGTGTCAACTTTTCTCCAATGTTAAAAAAAAAAGTATTATTGTAGGAAAAGTATAATTTATTTGTAAGTTACCAAAGGCAGCAACGTTTATAATAATAACTTACTAAAATTTACAGTTTTCTGTTTTCTCTAATAGTTCAAATTAATAATTTTTCTGTCATTCTTAAGTTATAAATTAGTAAATATATTCTTTCCTATTTATCAGATTTGAAGCAAACTTTGGTCATCAGACTGTTATGGTTGCCTTCAAGTGCTTGGGCCTCCCAGAAGTTCAGCCAGGTCAGATTAGGGTTGTCAGAAAAAGTGGTAAAATGGAGATACTATTATGATCACTGGCAGGTGCCCTCCGCTGGGTATATGTGATATGTTGTGGCCTTAAAGCAGGTAAATCAGTGTCAGTATATCATAAATCTCATTTATAATACTCTCTTGAATTTCATTTTATTTTTTCCTTAAGGCTGAACCATAGAGAAAAAATAAGCCATGATTTTTTCTAGTTTTATTTAACATATTTCCTTATTATATTTTTTGTTATGATGAAAATGAAGAAGCCATGTTTTCAATAGGTTTCATTGACTTTTTTTATTAGGTTTTTAAACCTGAAGTAAATCAGATTTTTCAATGTAAGATATATTTTTTAGTTAGAATTAACATCCATAAATTAAATTATTGTTTAATCATTGTTGAAGATTTAACATTAATTTAAATTTGAAATAATATTTAACAATTAGAACTGAATAAATATGAAATATATTTAATATTGCAATATTAAATATAATAGAGAAATCTAAATTCTCATCAGGGTAATTGACTTAAGTTGATCAGAAAATTATGAAGTAAGGGCATTTGGTCGTTATGATCACGAATAAGTTTTTTTTTGTGTGCGTGTGTTATCAGTAAGTGGTACCCATTGTTTCATCAGTTTATCTATCTACTGACCCTGTGGGCATCAAATTAAAATCAATTTTTCATATATTCATATATATATATATAATTTAATGTTTAAGTTTTATTTGTTTTAGTGTCTGATTTAGATTACATCATTTCAATACAATTTTAGGTATGACACTTATATTTAATTTGAGATTCATTGCTGTGAAGATTTTTTACATAAATTGGAGTTTCTAATATTTTTTTATTTTATTATCAGTTGTTTATTTTGATCTCAGAACAAGCATTATCAAATCTCAAATATCCCAATTATTTTGCTTACTAGTAAACGATATGAATTATTTATGAAAATTATGAATATATATGTACATACACATATATTTTTTTTTTTATTTACCTCTTGGCCAATAGTATTTTTAAATAATTAGTTAAATAATTAATTACTAAGTTTAGTTTTCTGCACTGTTCAGAGATTAGATAAAAATCTTAGTGCAACAACTGTGTTAGATCAAAGTTTGACTACAAAATCCTCTGTTTTCTGATTATTATTTATCCATTAACTATTAACTACAAGATAAAAGGTTACACCACTTTTATATAATACTTTAGGAACTCAGCAATTAAAATTATTTTATTTTTTTTTAGAAAATTGGGTAGTTAGATCCTTTGAAGAAGTTTAATAACAAATAATTCATTCATATAACTTATTTGAATTAATGTATCATCAAAGTCTCTTTACTTTTAACAATAAAAGTATTTTTAAAGAAAACCAACAACTTTGTTTATTTCATCTTCCTTATTTAATTCGCGAAAATTAAAAAAAAAATAGTCTTGTTCATTGGACAAATTCGTGACATCAAATAAGTAGCTAAGATGAATTTTAGTGATCAAAAGTTATGTTCAGGCCATAGTATTGTACAATTACCTTATTTAACAGGTGAGTAAAATATCAATCATTTCAATAATAAGGTGAAAATAGTTTAGACTTTGTTTGCTTTATGATAGTCTGATTTATTACATTAATCTGTAGTTTTGTTAGATTATATTGCAAATAAGTTATATAGAAGATAGTTATTAACTGAAATGTTAATGAAATATTAATGGCTGATTTCTTAATTGAAAATTCTTGTGATGTATTTCTAATATTAATTATTAAGTAATGAAAATTTTCACCAAAAAAACACAAATTTAAATAGTACATCTTATTTATTTTATTTTTTTGTTTGTTCTAGCTTGGGGAACATCAATACTGTTTTTTTAGCTGAAATTTAATTTATAGAAAACTATAAATTGCTTGGACTGAACCTTAACAGTGCCAGAATATTTTTATTATGAAACTTGTGGCCTAGCTGTCCTAGCACTTTAAAACTTCAGGCCTTAGTTTGAAATGTGATCATTTGGTAACTTTGTTTATAAATGAGTTTAAAGCCCTCATGCAGTTTTTATTTTAAAGATGAATTATAACTCATGTCATTTGATATTTTATTTTATATATTGATCTTTAAACCTTAATAAACAATTTTCCTTATACCTAACAACTTCTCTATATATTTCATGTAAATGCTATCTAATTTTTGGAATATATAGGAATTTATATTTATTTGTAGATAATTTATTATAGTGAAGGCAGCCTATTTCTTCCGGTAAAATGGAATGTACACAGGATGATTATAGATATTTGTTTAAGTTGCTCGGTTTAGTTACTATTGTTAGTATTTTGTTGTACCTAACTGTTTACGCTGCCTATAAATATTGTCATTAAGTAAATTCGTTATTTTTCATATATTTTAAATTATTTTCCATTCGAAATTCCAGAACATGTTTATACTAATCAGAAAAAATATATAAAAAATAATTTAACTGCATTCATGTATTTTTGTTATAAATTAATCTAAGATAATATAAGTAAATGACCAATTGATAAAATTAGTAAGTATGAAATAAATAATTTATTATATAATTTATAAAACAATGTGAATAATTTTTTTTTATTATAAGATTTAGTTATAAACACAGTTCTGGGACCAAATATCTGTTTGAAAAATACTACTCATACATACTAAACAACAAATGTACAAAATCTAAACTTCTTTTTTGTTTTTATTAGTGCAATAAGTTAAGAAGAGGGCTTGAAAAGTTTAATGTAAATACATTATTTTAAAATTTATTATCAGTTATTATTCTTTATTTATTTTTTTACTACAGAAGTCTAATGACCAGTAATAACAGTAAAAATAAAATGGAAGTTTTTATTAGCATTTTCAAGTTGTTTTGAATTACCTATATTTATAAGATGTGAATAAACTGGTTATTGTATATAAGAAAATTGTTAAGAATTCTTTGTAAATAATGTTGACCGTTCCCATTTAAATATAGTGATATAATTTCTTAATACTATATAGTTAAACATATCGTACATATGATTAACACATTGTTAATGTATTCTTTCTGAAAATGTAACTGTACAAATATTGGTAGAGTTTATGTACATATAAATAAATATTAATGATTGGTGTATCGAGACTGCCATATAACTGAATACTATTCTTGAAGCAACCTTCAATTTATTACTCGATGCATGAAATGTGAATAAAATGTATACTGTTGTTGAGAATATTCTAGTTTAAAGAAACTGGAGAAATTTAGGCAATTGAATAGAAATCGTCAATTAAATAATATTATCCATAAGTATGTTCTCAGGTGTAGATATATTAATTTAAAAATAACTTAAAAAGTATTGTTAATTTGTAACCAATTATTTTTACTGTATTTCTTGTTATTATAGAATTAGATTGAATTTTCTAAAAAATAAAATTTTCTAATTCGATGTAGGTCAGTTCTAGTGGCCTTTGTAAATAACTGTAAATTAGCCTTAAAATTCTTTGTGATTGTTATAAATAGAATATAAAGTTTATAAGTGTAATTAGGATTAAAATATGTACCTTAATCAATAAAGGTATTCGTTAAAGAAGGATTTATTTATTAATTTCTCTATTTGATTTTCACTCTGACAGTTTCCTTTTAAAGGACAGCTGCAGACTCATTAATTATCATGTAGTGTCCTCATGTTTGTAACTCAGTTATATCTGCATATTTAATTTTTTAATCACCATAAAAATAAAATTTTAATTCAAAGATAATCTAGTTCAATGATAAAGTGTATTGAGTTTTAACACATAATTTCCATTTCATTAAAATTACTTTGCTCACTCTGTCCCTCCTCTAAATGAATAAATTAATGTCTTAAAAAATTTAATTTTGTGTCCTCTTGATCATCCTCCCCATAATAAAATAAATGCAGATTATTCTAAGCAATATTGAAATGAGAGTATCCTACATTAAAATTTTCATTGCTTAAATGTTTAGTGAACTGATAGAAAATTAATAAAAAAAATACAATAAAATAAATGTTCAATCATAATTTTAATTAATTTATAATTACAATCAATGTTCAAGATAATTTTACTGCTATAATTTATTCTTCTTGTTGAATTTGAAAACTACAATTTGATATCATATCTACAAATTAAGTGATTTTGTCATTTCATAATTAGAGTAAATTTATTACTGAACATTGACTTATTAACCACAATATTTAACATAAAAAATTTTATTGTTCTTAAAACTTGATATTATTATATTTTGGATGATTAACGAAAGTCTTTAATTTATCAGTAATCTTACGCCAGGATTTCATACAATTGCATTTTTTTTCAAGTATTTATTGTAAAATATTTTTTAACTAATGCATTTAAATGGAACTAAACCCATTTATGGTTTCAAAAGTTGTGGATATTCGTACATATTTGAATATTTTGATGAAAATTTCTATTGCTTTTTTTTTTTTATATATAAATAATTTAAAATTAAGGGTGACAATATACGAAGAAAAGACAGTTTTAACCCCAAAGGACATCTAGTAACAAAAAAAAAAAAGATGAATGCATGAATGGATTGATAATTTTCTGCAGGTTATCAAATAACAAGGTTTGAAGGTTTGTTTACATTAGTTCTCCACTCTATCCAGTTTTAAGTTTTACCCTTTAATATTTTTTTTTTTTGTAACTTATTTATTTTTCCTGTCCATATGGTATGGATGTTTATCATATAACTCTAATAACTACTGGCCTTAAGTGTGACATAATGTATTATTTCTCAATCATAACAGTTGAAAACTAAATCTACAAGTTATTTCTGCGATTTTTTATTTGTTTTCTTTAGAAAACTAAATCTATAAGTTATTTCTGTGATTTAATTTGTTTACTTTATTAATGAAGCTCTTGATTTTACTTTATTAATAAAGAGGGACTATTGAATTCAATGGAACATAGTATCGATTATTTTCTTTTAAATTTTTCTGCTTTTTTTAAAGGAAAATTTTTCTTAGATTCTTTATAGCTAAATCTATTTTTGTTTCCAACTTTTTTTAAAAACTGGATAATGTTAATTTCACATTTATGTTTTCTTATGTAAAAAAAAAAAAATAATTTTCTTCCTTACCTTTAATACACTTTTTTTTTTGTTATTTCTGTAGTATTTTAACTAACAATTAATTACTGTTATTTATTTTTCTGGTAAAGCTTTTCAAATAAATGAAAAACCACAAGGAAGTTTAAACACTTAAAAAACAACTTTCACTCCTAAAATTGTTATCATAAAGATAATATAGTTATCTCCATTGCATCACTATTGGTAAATAAATTCATAAGTTAATAATCTTAATCTAATTTGTGAATAACTGGTGATCATAAGTGAACTGGTGATGGCAACTATTAAATTTAATATCAGAAAAGCCGTAAAGGAGGACTGTGAAGAAATATTTCGCCTTGTTAAAGTAAGATTTTAACAGCAAATTTTTCTACTAATTTTATAATTTTAATAAAATTATATTGATGAATGGGAAATAAAAATTGTTAAACTCATTAATTGCGAAATATTTTTTAGGAATTAGCTGAATATGAAAAACAACCACAAGCCGTCAAAAATGATGCAAAAAGTAGGAAAATAAATTAATTATTCAAATAAAAATATTGGGACTAAATGAAAACATTTTCTTTTTTAGTAGTAATTTTATTATATATTTTTTAAGCTTTGGAACAAGATGGATTTTTGACTCAACTGCCTACATTTCAATGCTTAGTTGTTGATGATCCAAGTCATGATGGTATAACTAATTGATTTATCTGATGTAAAACTATTGTATTTAACATGAAAACTTGTTTCCCAATATAAGTTTGCATTACATTTAATAGGTGCGAAACCTAAGCTCATTGCTTATGCTATGTATTGTTTAATATATTGTTCTAAATCAGGCAAAAGATTTGATTTCCGAGATATATATATATCTAGCAAATACAGAAGCCATGGTGTTGGAAAACAACTTTTATCAGCTGTATGCAAGGTGACATATTCGTTATTTTGTGGAATTTATTGTTACATGTAAGTTCCTCAGTAATGAAATTTTTTTTCTATTTTGGTATAGGAGGCAGTAAAAGAGAATGTAGTAAAGATGAATTTGATAGTTCTGAAATGGAATCCGGCTAATAGCTTTTACAAAAAGTTAGGAATGGTCAACATAACAGATACAGAAGGATGGCAGTGTCATTTAATGAAACGAAATGACATTGAAAGAATCGCTAATTCAGAAAGTTAATTACTTTAATAGTTTGGAAATATTATAATAAATATCAATTATGCCTGTCAATTGCTTCATTCTTTAAAGTGAATAACTTAGTGGAGGAAAACATTATAATTTATACTGTAGGCTCAAAATCATCATTTCTTTTTTTTTTTTACTTTTGATTTAATCATTTCAATGTGAGCGAATACCGTTGCAATTAGGAGATGTCTATTAAGTTCCCAGAATCACGAAACTCGCAATCACTACTTCATAGATAAAATTTTCATACCCTAATATGTCATTTTCTCTTAAAGTTGAGGGAACAGTTCCGTAAGTTTGTATTCTTTCAATTAAAAAACTGGTTTGCAAACTAAAAAAAATATTAATTGTCTTTAATTACATCCAAACTGGTGTTTGTGTACGCCAAGCTCGTAAAAAGAGAGATATGTTTATGTAATCATATTATGTTTTTCTTTTAACTATCTTTGATGAATCTGCATACTTGATTTGAGACAGTTTTAAAAAACCATGGTTGGGATACCTCTGGAACCCAATTGAATATACAATTGTAATCTAAATTTGTAGAATTTTAGGTAAAATTTTATTTACTTACAATGTTTAAATCAATTAAATAAACAATGTGAAATCATCATTTGTGACCATAATAGTAAAATATAATAAAAATATTTTTATGGCTGTCAGGAACATTGTGTAATACAATCCAGTTATTTTTAATTTAGAAAATTCTAAATATTGAATTATTATTATTAAATTTTGTCTAGCTTATACCCTACTCAGTATAAACAGTATTGAAAATAATTAGTTTTATGACTATTATTTATTGATAGAAGTATTTGTGGTCTTGGCCATAGAGGAAGAAAATCTTTTCTGTGACTCAGGTGGCACATATTCCAATAAAAATAACTCCTATTGAAAGTACTATTATTGTTCTCTCACAAGAATGCTAAAATGACAATTTAAGATAATCAGCCGCCACAGCCTCAAAATAACATTTACTTTATACCTGACGACAATATTTATCTCTTACGAACTGCTACTCTACAAAAAGTCAGTTTGGCGTAGGAGTAATAAAACTATTCCCTTTTTGCATAAAGGGGTTCAATTGTAATATACAATATAAAAAAATACTTTATTTCTTATAACAGGTTAGAAATGTCAGCGAACAAATTAAATATCAGAAAAGCTACAAAGAACGATTGTGAAGAAATATTTAGATTAATAAAGGTAATTATTTAGTATATTTCTATTCATTTGTTGACAAATAAAAAAAAATGACAAACATATTAAAGCAATAAACAAAACTAATTAATTTTCTTTTCTTTTTTTATTTCAAGGAGCTAGCTATTCATGAAAAGTCACCAAATGCCGTTAAAGTAAATACAGAAAGTAAGAAAATAAGTTTTATAATATAATGAATTATGATTATATTTTGTGTTTGACATGACATAAATATAAGTTCAACAATTAATCAAGTACTTATTTCTCATGAGAGATAAATTACTTTTATTGTATGACCAATATTATTCCTGAACGAAAATGTAATACACATAAACTTCATATTAAATTTTGAAGGCAGTTAAACATAATTGATCAATAGAGCTTAAAAAAAATTTTTTAATTATAATTTTTGCAAAAAAATTTTAATTATTTATTTTTATTTTTATATCCTTTCTGATTAACTGATGTACTGTTTATGAACAGTTTAGATTACAGTATATTGGCTTTATTTCACAAAGAAATATTTATCAAATAATTACTTTAGAATAATTGGACTTTTTTTAAAGTGAAAACTTCTTTAGGCGCGTTATGCACTTTTTTTTGTGGAGAGTGAATTAGATTGAGCTGTCAGATTCCAATGTGTATGTGTGTAACACTTACAGTAAAAACTGGTGAAGTTAATAAAATATAATTTTTCAGTATTGGAGAGAGATGGGTTTGAATCAGAAAACCCTCCTTTCATGTGTATGGTAATTGACGAACCAGACAGCAAAGGTGAGTTGAATAAATTTCTTATTTCTTGGATATTTTAATTACAGAGGCTACTGATATCGAAAATAATGATCTTCAAATTTTGATTTGATTTCTTGATTTATAGTAATTTTATATTTTATTGTTATTCTCACTTTCTATATTTTAAAATACTGTGCTTTTATCTCCTTCCTCATTATTTCTTTGTCATTCAAATACATTATGTCACTGTGTTTTATAATCGACAGCTATTGAGGATGTGTCTAACATAACTAAATATACGTCCATTTTTTAAAAAATAATTCGGGAAAATTCTGGAATATTGAAAAACCAAGCAAATAATCAAAAGGATTTTTTTTAATTTTTTTAGATTCTCCAGCAAGTTAGTACATTGTTCATTTCTAAATTTCTTAAAAAATCTAAATGTTACAATATGAAATATTATTTGGAGTAACATTTATCTATTTTTATGATAAACAGGAAATGGTTCTCGTTATTCAAGGTTTATGCATTATTCACCTATAAAAATGATCTCACTTTAGGTATTTTAGCAACAAATAAAAGTATGACTCCTATGTGATGGTATTAATAATTATAAGCTGTTATGTTATCTTTATCAATAATAAGAAATTAAAACATGTGAATAGAATTTCAAAACATTTCTTATCCATTTTTTCCATAAATGTTCTTTTATTATTTTATTTATTTGTTGACATCTATGATGTTCTCTATGGTTAGCATAATTTTCGGATAGAATGGAATTTCATCTAAAACATTTCAAAATCCAGGGAGAGGAAAAGAAGGCACTTACCCCAAGGAGCAGTATTGAGAGGGTTGTAAATTTTAAGAATTTTTTTTTAGCTCATGTAAAAAACATTGCTTTCCACTTTTTGGTTTTTTAGACATTAGTTCAGTCAATGATACAAATTAATTTTGTCTGATGATATTTATTTCGAAATAAATCTACCTAAACTACTGATATAAAATATGGGTTTTTATTGAGGGGAGATGGGAGATGAAAGAAGAGCGCCTCCTGCCAAAATCTTCATTCCGGCCCTGTCAAAATCTATTGAAAATTGAATTTGGAAATCCCTAAAAGAGTGAGGGGATGACTGACTGAATGGGCTAATGCGTGTGTAAAACATCCTGTCGTTGCCGGCAACCTGATAAACTCAAGTTACATGATAAAATAATTACCAGTTCGTGTCCTGGTGCCAGATCTGGTTAAAGGCTTTTAACTCTGGTATTAATCCTCTACGTTCTTTCCCGGCCCAGGAAAAAATCCGAAAAGGTGAGGAAAGGGATCACAAAAAAAAAGAGTACTTCCAATATGAACATTCAACATTTTTGTGATTATCGCAAGATTTTTTAAAATGGAGGGTCATTTTGGAATTCCATAACTTATATAGAGAATTTAATTATAATTGCTAATTTTGTTGATTATTATTTATTTTGAAGAGAAGAATAGTTGGGGTGATCAGTCGAATAAGAAGGCAAAAATAAATGATAATATTTATTTTGACATTTGCCGACGTTTCGACCTGAAGTTCGGGCCTTCATCAGGGCTAAGAAAAGAACCAGATAACAACTTTACTTTAATTTTTTATTAATAACTTTACTTTAATTTTTTACCTTATGTTTCTCATACCTTTTTATCTGGTTCTTTTCTTAGCCCTGATGAAGGCCTGAACTTCATGTTGAAACGTCGGCAAGGGTCAAAATAAATATTATCATTAATTTTTGTCTTCTTATTTGACTGATCACCCCAACTATTCTTCTCTCCATTATTCACGACAGTGAACCATTTACCTACAATTATTATTTATTTTATATTATATGCATGCTTCTGCTGTATTATTGGACTATATTTATATTTTAACCTTCTTCTTTTTCATATCAGAAAAAAATCCTAAACTGTTGGCTTATACATTGTACAGCAGATCATACAGTTCCTATGAAGGAAAAAGATTTGTTTTGGGGGATATATTCATATCTGCACCTTATAGAGGCCAAGGACTGGGAAAGAAACTAATGTCAGCAGTCTGTAAGGTATTTTCATTTTAATAAATTTGTTGATGCTCTGTAGTTCCATATTGTATTCCTAGTCGATTGAGGAGAAACATGATGTCCAATTTCATAGTAATTGTCTGTATTTCCAGAGTGATGCTTTGCTGAAACCCCTTAGGCTCGAGATGCTAGATTTATAATATTCTTATTCTTTCAAACCTTAATCTAACAATGCCACAAAATTTAGTAAATTTAAAACCCACTTTAGAAGCATTTTTATTAGTATATATGTAAGTGTCTAATAAATATCATCAGACAGAATTAATTTGTGTCATTGACTGAATTAATGTTTAAGAAAACATTCTCTTTATAGATTGAATTGACTAAGTAATGATAGATAGTCCCCTCTAAATTGAAGTAAAAACTATAATTAATGTTAATAGTCCTCAATTTTTCATACTAATATATTTATATTTATTTATCTAAAAAAATAATTAAATGACAATTCTATACTCAATCTTCTATAATGCTCCTTTACTGGTGAAATAATTTGATCACTGTCAAAGTCAAATAATTTGTATTATTTCAAATTACATTTCATTGTTTTACAGTTCACTACTTTAAATTTTACAACTAATCAAACATTATAATTATTCACCATTCACTGATCAAAATTATATATAGAGAATAATGGTCCTCCGCAATAAAAAAGGGATGAGGCCACGGGCGAATCCACGGAGGGGGAGGGGGGAGGCTTTCGGGCTGAAGCCTCCCCCCCCAAAATGGAAAAATATAACCATGTTTTATGGGGAAAAAATTTAAAAAATACCTCTTAAAGTAATATGGTTCGTGTAATTACATTTAAAAGTACTTAAGGAATAACTTAAACACCATTTCATATAGGTAGTTAGTTTCTTTTTGTTTTTCCAAAGTAATTATCATTATTTTTATGAAAAAAAAGGTTTCGGGCTGAAGCCTCCCCCCAAAATTAAATCCTGGATCCACTAGTGGATGAGGCAGACATAAAGGTAGCCTGAGTAGTTAGAAGTTAAAGAACAAAAGTGAAGTCCTATGTCCTCTATCGGCGTTGAAGGACACTGCAGCTTCTATAAACAGCCTACAGATAGAGATAGTGTAAAAACTGATATAGTAGTGAGGAGGAGTGAAGCGCAAAACAAACACAACTGATATCACGCCGTATATCATCAGTAGCACCCTAGGCATTGAAACCAGTCCCGGACTGCCGGTTCGCAGCAGCGAAAGGGCTAGGAAATTTTTATTTTGTATTAGGAGAGTAGGAGCTCAAAGGAGCTTAAATAGTATGGTTCCTTAGAGGCACGCTAGTGCTGCTCTCCTCTGGCGTAAACGAAAACTACGATTGTTCTAATAATGACCGCAAGGGCCAGCCCTTTTTTTTTTTTTTTTTTTTCCTCTTTATTTTTTAATTCACAACTGTCAATGTCCACTCACAACCAGTGAATGAGATAACTGTACAAATAGACTAGGAGAAAGGGCATGATAGGCATGAGGAAGAGAAAAACCCAGTGGTTTATCTTCAGTCATGTTTGAGGCTAATTAAGGAGATCTCTCATCCAACTCCTTTTCAGCCTTCTGCGGATGTTATCGGGCATGTTTTTATTGGCCATGTCTTGGATGAGTCTATTGGGGTGACCATAGAGCTTGTTGTGAAACCTTTTGTAGTAAGTTTGAATATGTTCTGTGACGGTTTGCATGTGTAAGTCTTTGTGGAGAGTTATGTTACTAACATACCAAGGTGCTTGAGTAATTGTTCTGAAGGTTTTGGCCTGGAATATTTGTAATTTCTTAATGTGAGTTTTTTTGGCAATTCCGTATATTTGTGATGCGTATGTCCAAAGTGGTTTTAGTAAGTAAGTGTAAGTGTTAAGTTTTTGTCTTAGCTTTAGTTTTGAGTGACGTCCCAGTAGGGAATATAATAGTCTAAATCGTTGATTTAGTGTCTTTCGCTTAGCAGTGATGTGTGGGCCCCATGTCATCCTTCTGTCAAATGTTAGGCCTAGGTAATTGTACTTTGTCAGATTGGGGAATATGTTCATTGTCAAGATAGACAGGAGGGCAGTTTTCGCGTCGGAGTGAAAATGTTATGTGTTGGGATTTTTTTTTATTTAGTTTTATTTTCCAAAGTTTGTACCAGTCGTGTAAGATTTGCAAGTGATTTTGTAAAGTATATGAAGCATGTGTGGGGTCATTGTGCCTTGTGATAATAGTAGTGTCATCAGCATAGGTGGCTATCAAAGTGTCACTGGAGAGGGGAATGTCATGTGTGTAAATTATGTAAAGCAGTGGTGCAAGAATTGATCCCTGGGGCACTCCGGCCAGAATTGGTTTGATAGTTGAGATTTCCGAGCCTTGTCGAACAGAGAAAAATCTATCAGAGAGGAATGATTGTAATATAAGATAGTAAGTGGAAGGAAGTATTTTCTTAAGTATATAAAGAAGTCCCTGGTGCCAGACCCTGTCAAATGCCTCAGCAACATCCAGAAATACACCAGTAGCATACATCTTTTGCTCTAGTGCTGTTGCTATGTAATCTGTGACTCTGTGTAACTGTTGAGTGGTAGAATGTAATGATCTAAATCCAAATTGATGATCGGGTAAAATTTTTTGCTCTGTTAATAATGTGTGGAGTCTGTTATACAGTAATTTTTCAAATATTTTGGCACAAGTAGGAAGTAGACTGATAGGTCTATAAGATGAAGGGGAAGAAATTTCTTTACCTGGCTTATGAATCATGGCTCATGAATACTTCCATTGAATAGGAAATTTGGCAGTCCTCAGTATAGAATTAAATATGGTAGTTAGAAACACCAGAGCTTTCCTGGGCATTTGCTGGAGCACTTCAGCATTTATTAAGTCATAACCAGGGGTTTTCTTTCTTTTCAACATTTTAATTTGGGTACTTTTCGTCTAAGGGGCCGCTACTGACTGCTATCTGCCAATGTTTATAACCTGAACACTGATAACTCCCATAAAGCACTGATAAGCCTTCTTTTACTTCATATCTTCGTATTATTGTATTAAATTCGTATTATTGAAAGTGTAAACAGATACAAAAACAAATTTAATAACAAAAAAAATACTTTTATTTGACGACACATGTATTAATGAAATAATAAAAAAAAACACTTTAAGAAGATATGTACATATAAAACATCAAAATGAAATAATAAAAAACACATTTAAAAGAACATATTTACATAGAAAAGAAAAAATATAAAACGAAATCGGTTTTATAAAAAGATAAAACATTCATCTGTTTCTCGACAAACTCCACTGCTGAGATAAAACTCTCCCCACATGATTTTTTCGTTTAGAAAAAAGACTTTCTTTTACTTCAACCACTTTGCCAGGTCCTCCAATTTTTTTTCTTGGCCTGTATAACATGTCATGGGCACAAACCTCTCTTAGACATTTGTTCCACGTTACCATAGCTCTGTTGAATAGTTTCAGCTGCTCTTTGGCCCACTTCATGCTTGTCAAGCTATGGGACCATCCATAAATCAATTTTAAAGCTGTTAAAAACGAAATCCTCGAGCCCTCCAACCATGTTCCTTTACTTATTGAAAGTTTGGTACTTTTAGTCTAGCAGGCCGGACTGAAACCTCACCTCTTATCTATCTTATCAAACGTCACGTCACATAACCTCCCTCTTCTTATCCCCTTTCAGTTATTGCATTGTTTAGTTTTCAGTTATTCCCTTATTACGTTCACTTATTAAATTGTTTACTTTTGGTGCGTTTGTGTTTATTTTTCATTATTTTTAGTTTTTGGCCCGTTTGTGTTTATTTTACTTTTTTTTTAGTTTGTGGCTCCTTTGTGTTTCTTTTCGTCATATTATGGATCTTCTTAGAATATGGAATTTGACGCCTTCAGAAGAACAGGCACTTCAATATTTTTAAAATGTTGGGGTACTTGCCGACTTGAATCGACGTGTGATCGAGGTCATCGAATGAAGTCAACCAGGAAGGCCAAATGGAGATGCTTTCGTAGGACTTATGACACAAAACTTTCGGTACTTTTCGTCTAAGGGGCCGCTACTGACTGCTATCTGCCAATGTTTATAACCTGAACACTGATAACTCCCATAAAGCACTGATAAGCCTTCTTTTACTTCATATCTTCGTATTATTGTATTAAATTCGTATTATTGAAAGTGTAAACAGATACAAAAACAAATTTAATAACAAAAAAAATACTTTTATTTGACGACACATGTATTAATGAAATAATAAAAAAAACACTTTAAGAAGATATGTACATATAAAACATCAAAATGAAATAATAAAAAACACATTTAAAAGAACATATTTACATAGAAAAGAAAAAATATAAAACGAAATCGGTTTTATAAAAAGATAAAACATTCATCTGTTTCTCGACAAACTCCACTGCTGAGATAAAACTCTCCCCACATGATTTTTTCGTTTAGAAAAAAGACTTTCTTTTACTTCAACCACTTTGCCAGGTCCTCCAATTTTTTTTCTTGGCCTGTATAACATGTCATGGGCACAAACCTCTCTTAGACATTTGTTCCACGTTACCATAGCTCTGTTGAATAGTTTCAGCTGCTCTTTGGCCCACTTCATCGTTGTCAAGCTATGGGACCATCCATAAATCAATTTTAAAGCTGTTAAAAACGAAATCCTCGAGCCCTCCAACCATGTTCCTTTCCTTATTGAAAGTTTTGTGTCATAAGTCCTACGAAAGCATCTCCATTTGGCCTTCCTGGTTGACTTCATTCGATGACCTCGATCACACGTCGATTCAAGTCGGCAAGTACCCCAACATTTTAAAAATATTGAAGTGCCTGTTCTTCTGAAGGCGTCAAATTCCATATTCTAAGAAGATCCATAATATGACGAAAAGAAACACAAAGGAGCCACAAACTAAAAAAAAAGTAAAATAAACACAAACGGGCCAAAAACTAAAAATAATGAAAAATAAACACAAACGCACCAAAAGTAAACAATTTAATAAGTGAACGTAATAAGGGAATAACTGAAAACTAAACAATGCAATAACTGAAAGGGGATAAGAAGAGGGAGGTTATGTGACGTGACGTTTGATAAGATAGATAAGAGGTGAGGTTTCAGTCCGGCCTGCTAGACTAAAAGTACCTTAATTTGTTTTGCAACCTGAGATGGGGAAAAGGAGGTGGGAGGAGGGGTTAATTGTAATGGAGTGTCCAAGGAGTTGAGTACAAGGTTATCGTGTTCAATGTTCGCTAGATTAATATGTGGAGTGAAAACTAATGAGAGGTGATTTGCAAAAAGTTCTGATTTTTCTGTGTCCGACACAGCCCAGGAGCCATCATCTTTACGAAGTGGTGCTGACACCTGCCGGTGTTTTAGCAGCTTTTTTGTGTGTCTCCACAAGCTTCCATCGTCTGTTGAAAGATTGTTGATGTATATGTCATACTTTTCTCGGTTGAATTTTTGTATTTGTCGTTTTAAATGGTTGTTTAGTCTGTTAAATGCCTGTCTATATGATGGGAGTCTGTTCGTCTGCCTAACTTTTCGAGCTCTTCTCTCAAGGGCCAGCCCTAGCGAGCTTATGATCATACCTCCTAGCTTAGCTCCTGCAAGCACCTACTCTCCTAATACAAAAATAAAATTTTCCGGGTAGAATAGAATACTACTAGGAAGTACCTGTTTGGATGGTGCTGGCATCTTGTGGCTTTAAGAAGAACTATTTTTTCTGGATTTGTACTTTCATCTTGACAGTTTTTGAAAACCAACACTGCTTTACTCTTTTTTTATTTCAATAATTAATTTAATTCACTAAATTTCTATTCCATTGCACTTTGAACATCATATTCCTTACTTTTTCTACAATTATTGTTTGATTTTTTAAAAGTTTAATAAATAATTGAAAATTAGATTATTGAAGAGCTATGGTTTTTGTTAAGAGCCTAATAAATGTTATAAAAAGTGATTGTTGACAAAAGTTAAAATAGTTTTACAATGAAAAATTGTGTGTACATTATGTGTTAAATTTAAGACTTTTTCTATTGTTCATCCTATATAACAATGAAAATATTGTGATTTGCAGGAGGCGATAAAAGAGAATGTAAAAACAATCAGGTTCAATGTGTTAAAAACTAACCCATCAATTGAATTTTATAAAAAACTTGGCATTGAAAACATAACAGAAACGGAAGGATGGCAGTACACATCGATGAAAAGCGAAATTATTGTTAAAACAGCTGAGATCTATTAGCCTCAGGTAAAAGTGATAGTATATATTTTTTTTTAATAAAAGAAAATATGAAAAAAGTATATTTCTTATGTAATAAAAATTTGTCCATTTTAAAAAATTTTTTTTTTTTTTTTTTATAGAAATGGAATAAGTGATTTGTAAGCATTTGATGGCCAAATAAGAAGTGTTACCACTCAAAAAAGAATGAATAATCACTACAGCATCAGATAGATTAAAAATACTACCTAAATAAATAAAAAACTAATACAATGAGAACTAAAATTCAAGATAACATTATTTTTCCATACTTAATTAAATATTTGTTGCATATTTGATTTAATAGTTTTCATTAACATTAATAAATAAAGTTATTAAAATATAAATTATTGTGATTACTTTATCATTTTCTATGTTTTTGTAGTTCTTAAACTCTGTTCTTCTATCCCCTAGCCATGAGTTCCACTCTGAATATGACAAATAATTATTCATCCAATTATATCAGTCAGTGAGTTTGAAATCGTTAAACCTGCCTTGGACACATTCTTAATAAAATGGGAATCCTTAGCTGGGGAAAAAGCATGAAAATTTGAGAATACTCTGGCCCATATCACCTCCTTGGACAACCATTGGCCTAGAAACAGTACTTATTTACTAAATACTGAACCCAAGATCCTTCATGGTTTATAATAGTGTATTTTTTAATTAATTGTTTATTAAGAATTTTCATATAAACAAGTGTATTCTTTATTATATTAAAAAAAAACCTATTACCTATTACCCGTTACCATTAGTTGTATATGTGTTTCAACAGTGTATGGAACCTATTTATTACCTCTTTTCATGGCTCTCTTCTTTCAATTTTTATTTCTGTAGTTTTATTGCTGTTTACTTTACAAGCAATAGTTAGTTATTCTCAAACTAATCATTATTTAAAAGTATCATAAAGATGGTTGAATAAATATGAATAAAATTTATAAAAATATTGCACTGGTTCATTCCTTGTCAAATAATCCAATAAAAAATAATTTTTGAATCTGTATAACTATGACTTGAATGATTTTTGATAATTAGTTATACTAACTATGTTATATTACAAATCTTTTTTAAAATATTTTTTCCTGTATGGTTTTATTAATATAGGTTTTTAAAAATTGTTGAAACACTTGAATTTCACCTAGTTTTTGTATCGCAAAAGTGCTTGAAAAAAATTCTGGGTATTATTGTATAATTCAGTGGTCTTTAATATCATTGAGGTCTTCTTATCTCCATTGATGTCACTTTACAGGGTTAAATGTTCAGTATTCCTCTAAAACACCTTTAATTTTGTTTATTTTAAATAATTAACTATCTCTCATTATTAAGAGTTATGAAAAAAGATTAAATATAATTTTTGAAAGAATTTGATATTGGAATAAAGGGAAAAAAAAAAGAAAAGAAAAATGCTTGTACAGGTCAAATATGAATCTCTGGAAATACTAGTCAAAAGGTATAGGTATAATACATCGTTGGAAAGTGAAGAATTTTAGAAAAAACAATACATAATTTAGAAAGTTGTAGAAAGTAATTTAGAAAACTTATATTATTTAACGGACCTTTATTGATTAAAAAAAAGTTTCAAACTCTCAAATACTACTCAAAGTTATATCTAATCCTAAGCACCCTCTAAACAATCTTTTCTCTGTAATAGCTCTTCAAATAGCTTCTCATCTTTCTCTGATAGATGTTCAGAATATATTAAAAATCTTAAACTCATTCTTTTTCCAAATGAGTTAAAATAATTTCTTTCAGAAGTAGAACGATGGCTGCTACGTATTCTAGCTGTAATTATTAACTACATAAGCTATCATTTACCCCCAATAGAAATAGCAGCCACTCACTGGGACTGGATCTTTATCTACACAGATGGTACAAAAACTGACGAAGGGATAGGCACTGCTGTTGTATCTGGCAATCACATACACTTAATTTTGCTGCAACCCTTCTCCTCCTTAGTGTACACCGCAGAACTTCTAGGAATCAACCGCGCTGTTTGCAATATAACTCCAAATTATCCTCGGTCGGTCATATGTTCCGATTCTAAATCTGCCCTATAATCTCTACTAGACGCCTTTACCACACACACTCTAATTATAGAAATAAAAATACGATTAAAAACATTGAAAGAAGCTGGTTGTAGAGCATTTTTTTTATAGATACCTGATCACAGTGGAATTTCTGGAAATGAAAATGTAGACACACAGGCGAAACGAGCAATAAAAAATGGTCAAGTATTTTCAATAAGTGATCGCAATGATCTAATATCTTGGATCAATGAAAAAGGATGGCTGGATTTGGAACATTAATGGTTTGGCATGAGAGAAAATAAATTAAGAAAAATCGAACAATATGTTAAATATACAAGAAAAAAATCTACAGCTATCACGAAGAGAAGAGGTAGTTCTTACCCGTCTCAGGATTGACCTTTGTCGACATATCCATGGATATCTGATGAAGAAGGAAGAACTACCAACATGTTCCTACTGTGGATGTATTCTAACAGTGCTTCACATACTAACAGAATGTATGGCTCACGACTCCAACAGATTTTCCACAGACCTCAGGGTTGTTCAGACAAATATTGAGACAGGAACCAGACACGACTTCACGAATTATTAAATTTTTAAAAACTATCGAGATATATAATAAAATTAAAAAAGAAACTTCAAGTGACTAAAGAGACTTCTGTGTAAATGATCTCAGTGGTCGAAACAAATAAATACATAAATATTAAACGAAAATCACATATTTTCAAGGAAATCAAATGACATTTAATAACTAAATGTAAAGTTTTAAAATATTTTTTAAGTTTGAATAAAAGTACTTAAAATCCACCTAATCAAGGCAACGATATTGTTAAAAAAACTATTTCATTGTACTTGTGTGAAAGAAGTGAAAATATAAAAACATTTCATGGATTTATAAAGCATATGTTTATAACCTAACCTTAAATACATTTACTGTAAGTTTAATGATTTTAGATCTGGTATTATGAAGTAGAAGGCATGTTCGGGATCATGTGTGAACATTGATAAAAGTGAGGTTAATTTTTCTTTGAAAATCTTTTTGACAAAATCTTAGAGTAAATTAACAGTGAAAACTTTTCTTTTTGTTGCATTCTGTTGTTGAAACCAATTAGCTCCAAGAAATAGGAACTCCACACCTCGGTGTAGCGGTTTCACCGCAAACGATGCCTGAGACGTCGATATCTGCCAGTTCTACAGAAAATGTGGACGCTTTAAACTCAAACCAAACTACTGAAAATAATTGGGAACTCGTTACAGGAAGAAAACGCTCAATGGACAATAACAGAGACCCAAGAAAAGCTAAAAAGGTAAGTGAAGTTACAACAGTAACCACTAATAGTTTTGAAGTTTTAACTAACATTAGTGACGAGTCTGAAGCTACCACTAAGCAACCAGTTTCTGTAAAACCGCCCCCTATCCACTTGAATGATGTACAGAACTACACCGAACTGGTCACATTTCTCCAAAATGTAGGAGGTTTGAACAGCTTTAACCTAAAATCCACATCAAGAGGAGTAACCGTATATCCTGAAAACTCTGACACATATAGACGTATAGTAGCTAACTTAAGACAGGTAGGTGCCGATTTCCATACCTATCAGTTAATAGAAGATAGAAATCCAAGAATCGTATTAAAAAACTTACACCATGCTACTCCAATTGAAACCATAAAATACGAATTAAAATGCCTAGGCTACGATGCCACAAGTATTGTGAACGTTATTTCCAGATACAAAAATCCACTTCCCATGTTCTTTATTGATATCTCTAAAGCCACATTTAATGAAAAAATTTTTGATATCAAATTTTTATATTATACTAGAGTGAAAATCGAAGAGCCAAGAAAGAAAAGAATGATTCCACAGTGCACCCGTTGTCAGCAGTATGGCCACACAAAGGCTTACTGCAATCACTCCCCGAAGTGCGTGAGATGTGGCCAAGGACATGATAGCACCGTCTGCACAAAGACAAGAGAGACCGCAGCAACATGCGCGAATTGTAGCGGATCCCATCCAGCAAATTATAGAGGGTGTGCAACTCTAAAACAACTGAGGGAAGTACGCAATCTCCGTAAAAATATACAAAGTCCCCAAAAAGCACAAACTAGCGCACCCCCAGGTATAGACGAGTTTCCTTCTCTTCCGCAAAGTCAGCATACCGCAAATTCAGGTTCTTCAAAACCCGATTCTCAATATCTAGGACCAAAACTGCGAACTTCTCCTACAGAAGTCCCAGAAAATCACCTTCACCAGCCAAAGCATCCAGAAATGAAAAAGGGCATTACTCAACCGCCACTACCGACTTACAATCACCCGGCTTCAGCTCAGCTCTTCAACTTGGTAAGTGGATTGAATAACCTCATCCAGCCTCTTTTCAGCCTTCTCCAAGAACTGTCTCACGTTGCACAAGCCTTATCCTCCAGTTATGGCTACTAATCGGCTGACAGTGGGCTCCATGTCCGTTCTTCTGTGGAACGCAAATGGTATAAACCAACACAGGACTGAACTTGACATGTACATACATGAAAAACGGACTGACATTGCTCTCATCACTGAAACACACTTGACTCCACATTCTAAATTTTACATTCCAGGCTACAAAATATATAGAACTGACCACCCTGATAAGACGGCACATGGCGGTACGGCAATACTGATTAAGCAATCACTAAAACACAACCCTTTACAATTACCCATTACACCTGACATACAATCCACAGCAATTACTCTGTATACCCAGCACCATACCATTACCTTCGCTGCAGTGTACTGCCCTCCGAGATACGTGCTAACATCTGCAATGTTTTACAATTTTTTCCAACATCTCGGTCGGTGTTTTATTGCAGGTGGTGATTATAATGCCAAACATCAGTCCTGGGGAGCACGACTCTGTACTCCTAGAGGAAGAAATCTAAAGTCTGCCATCGATCAGCTTTCATTAAACACGATCTCACCTGATACACCTACTTACTGGCCAACTTCAAGACAGAAAACACCAGATTTACTTGACTTTTTCATTACTAAAGGACTCAGGACAGTGCCGTATACTGTAACTGCAAGCTCTGATCTTTGTTCTGATCATTCTCTTCTCAGTTTGGTACTATGCGATGAGCCTCGTACTGCATCAAAAAAACCAACACTTACAGATAGGATAATCGATTGGAAAGCTTACAGCGACTACTTAAATTCGACGCTATCAATCCCAATGTCCCTTAAGACCGAAGAGGAACTCGAAAAAGCTGTTGATAAGTTCACAATCAGCTTACAACAGGCTGTATGGTCATCATCTGTACCAAGACCTAGCAGAAATACGTCTCTTCCAATCTATGCGCAGTACATTAGAGACTTGATCAGAGCAAAGAGAAGAGCGCGCAAAGTGTGGCAGACTGGTCGACTTCCATCTGACAAACGGACTTTCAATAGACTTAACAATGAACTTAAACGACAGATTCAGAATTTTAAAAGAACGATCTACGACAATTACCTCAAAAATCTTTCGACTGACGATGGAAGCTTATGGAGACAGACTAAGAAACTTGTAAAGCATTGTGAGGTGTCATCACCACTCCGAAACGTAGATGGTTCCTGGGCTGTGTCAGACCTTGAAAAATCTGAGCTCTTTGCCAACCATCTTTCTTCTGTTTTCATACCACATACTGACTTCTCTAATACTGATCACGAAAGACATGTACAAAACACTTTAGACATTCCTTTACAACTGTCATTACCTCCACTTTGCTTCACTCCCACTCAAGTTGCAGAACAAATCAGACAGTTACCTAAAAAGAAAGCTCCCGGTCATGACCTGATAAATGCTCAAGTGCTCCAGAAAATGCCAAGGAAAGCTCTAGTATACCTAACATCAATTTATAACGCAATACTCAGAACGACTAAATTCCCCTTACAATGGAAATACTCATTCATAAAAATGATTCACAAACCTAACAAAAACACTGACTTTCCTTCATCATACAGACCCATCAGCTTGCTCCCATTATGCTCTAAAATCTTTGAGAAACTTCTCTACAAACGACTTCTTGACATACTGACTACTGAAAACATAATACCTGAACATCAGTTTGGATTTCGTTCACACCACTCAACCATTCATCAGCTACACCGAGTGACAGACTACATTGCGACAGCACTAGAGCACAAATTATATGCAACAGGAGTATTTCTGGATGTTGCTCAAGCGTTCGATAGAGTCTGGCATCAGGGACTTCTTTTCAAACTTAAGACTATACTCCCTCCAACCTACTATCTTATTCTTCAATCTTTTCTTTCTGACAGATTTTTCTCTGTTTGCCAAGGTACAGAACTATCTACCATTAAACCAGCCCTAGCAGGGGTGCCTCAGGGGTCAGTACTCGCTCCTCTGTTGTATATTATTTACACATATGATATTTCAGATCCTCTCTATACTCTGACCGCGACTTACGCAGACGATACAACAATCTTGACAAGACATCAAAATTCAGCATACGCCTCACAGACTTTACAATATCACCTAAACAATTTCTACGACTGGTGCAAACTCTGGAAAATTCGACTCAACCTTGACAAATCACAACATATCACATTTACCCTTCGACGTGAAACTTGCCCCCCTATTTACCTTGACAATATCCAAATTCCTCAGACAGACAAAGTTCAATATCTTGGACTGACCTTTGACAGAAGAATGACATGGGGCCAACATATCAAAAACAAAACAAAAACTTTAAACCTAAGACTACGCCTATTGTACTCACTCCTTGCAAGAAATTCGAAATTAAAACTTAGACAGAAATTGAATACATATACTTACCTACTCAAGCCTATTTGGACCTACGCTTTACAGATATATGGGACAGCCAAAAAGACTCACATACGTAAATTACAGACTTTTCAATCTAAAACTTTCAGGACTATTACCAAAGCTCCCTGGTACGTCAGTAACATTACTCTACATAAAGACTTACAGATGCCAACAGTTAACGACCACATACGAACATACTACAAACGATTTCATAATAACTTACACGGACATACAAACTCATTGATTCGAGGCATGGCCACAACTAACATGCCCGATAGCACCCGAAGGAGGCTTAAAAGAAGCTGGATGAGGGATCTCCTCCACTAACTAGAAATATTACGCTCAAGACAGGAAGGACGCCGCTGGGTACTCCTCTCCCTCACGCCTATTCCAAGACCAATCTCTTCATCTTGACATCACACTCGCTGATTGTCGGAACTTCTGACAGGTGTGAGTTGAAGAATCAAGTCAAAAAAAAAAAAAAAAAAAAAAAGATCTGGTATTATATTTAAATAATTAGGTATCAAAGTCCGTTTATTCCGAAAAATCGTCATGTGACTTTAAAAAAAATTAAATTAGCGAATGTATATTTTGATGAATTTTCCTTTTGTGAAATCCCAACATTACCTTTACTTTGGTTTATTATAAATAATTAACTATTTCTCATTGTTCGGAGTTATGAAAAAATGCTAAATATAACATTTGAAAATATTTGATAATTGAATAAAGGAGAAAAATGCTTATCCAGGTCGAAAGTGAATATCCAGAAATAATAGTCAGAGAGTATAAGTATAATATATAGTTGGAAAGCAGATAATTATAAAAAAATATATAAATAATAATTTCTAAAATTATATTTAAATAATTAGGTATCTATCGTCCATTTATTCTGAAAAATCATCATGTACCCTTTTAGAACATTAAATTAGTAAATAATTTGGTGAATTTTCTCTTTATGATATCCCAATAATATCCACTTACAATTAGTATGACAACATTTGACCTGTCTATGACAGACAATGCAAATCTCGTAATTCCATTTTAGTAAACTTTGCAAAGGAAAATAACAGTTTAATGACTAATAGTCATACAATCCATAATCAACAGATCGTACAATCCATAATCAACCTGTAATATAATAAATTGTATTTTTGTTATTTTAATGGTATTTATGATTTATTAGCTGTAAGCTATAAGCTTTAGCTAGGTTAAAAAAGCAATTAAAAATTTTTATAATAGCCCAACATGGCTAAAAAATAATTTCTATTCAAAGTTGAGCGGCAAGGGAAAGTTGTGTGTTGCGCGCAACAGATTTTTTTATCTAAAATGACAGGTTTTGAGATTTTCAAAAATGAGTAAAAAAACTTCTTTCTTTGTGGTTGCCATGTTACATTGCCAAATGAAAGACCATACAATACACTTTAAACTGAGTTATCAACAACATTGTGAAATTCAACTGTTATCACAATTTTTTAGAATCGAAATATATTTTTAAAAAATACTCAAGAAACAATAGATTTGACATGGTGATAAATAACACATAAAAATCATGAAAATAATTATAAGATTTTCTTTTAAGTTGTTATAGATTTATAGCCAAAACAGAAAATAGGTAATTTTTGGAATTAAAAAAGGATAGTAAAAATTTCACTTCACACTTTGATATGAATATTTTTTAATAATGTAATGTAGTGATTTTTGGTTTAAATGTTTAGTATGACATACAATTAAAATAATATAGTGATATTTTTGACAATGACAAATAAAATTATAAATAATAAGCATAATTAAATTGTTATATGGTTATTTTGTATACTTAAAGAAGAGCCAAGCAGATTGGAACAAAGGTTAAAAAAGAATGTTTGAAGATATAAAGGATTAATTTTTTTATTAAGAAAAAAGAATAAGATAAGATAAACAAATAATTACATAATTTTGCTTCAAGTTTTTATTTATTGACAAAAAATAACAAAACAATAAAATATAATGTTTGGAATGAACAAATAATTATAAAAAATTTTCTTCTAGTTAATTATCTGTGGATATAAATATGATAGAACATGATGAACACCTTAAAATATAAAATAATAAACCTCATTTCATATAAGAAAAATCTCAAATATTGTTGTTCTGGTTTAAAAATAGGTTTAATACATTTAAAACAATATACAAGTAAATAGAATTTTATACAAAAAAATTAAAGTATACTTTATAGAATGAATCTATATTCTTAAAATATGATTTAATACAATAAAAATATCTAACGAAATAAAATTTTAAAAGCATTCGCTAGGAACAATCAGGAAATTAAATTTCTAAAAATAATTACAGAGCAATAAATAAAAATCTTATCAATTGATTAACTTTAGCATTTTTAGATCTATGAGTGGCTGATAGGCCAACTTCTCATCGATCACAAGTTCTACTGTGAGATCAGGATTCCGTTCCTGAAATAAAAAATAATATAAATTAGATTATTCCTCATCTTATTACAATATTTATTGCTAGTAATCGAGTGAAATTAGTTTAGAAATAAACCGTATTACTCCTTCAGGTAAGTAATCACATAAGTAAATATGTATCACTTTGAGAAGAGAAATAGGTACTAAGAATGAGTTAATGAATAGAATTTAGGCAAAAATAAAACATTTCAAGATTTGTAAAATACATCGATCGCTTATTTATATTTCGAGTACCTGCAGCATAGCACAACCTTAAATTCACTTTGCATTTATCTAATCATTGTTATTCGTTGGAACAGAATAAGAAGAAAACAATTTTTTTTTTAAAATGTATTTTAAAGGCAACAATCACCAGGGACATTATTATCTTATTCGTTAAGTATTAAATTTTATTGTCCAATTTTGCACTTTAAAGAAAAAAAAAATGTCAGCATTATTCGTATTATCTTGTAAAATACAATGGCATGTAGTTCATTTGGCAAGCCACAAGTTATTCTAATTGGTTAGTAGGCTGAGCAATCTGTAAAACCTGTTTTATAGTCAGTGAACTTCCATAAGTTTGAAATGTAGGAGAAGAATCGCGGGCCATCAGGTATCTATGGGTCAGATGCGTAAGGATCACTTCCTCTCTGTATTTATTTTTGTTTGACGTTAACCAAGAGGAAATTTCACTTTTAATTTCCCTCAAAATTTATTTTCAGTAATACTTGACCACATCTGTTCCAATTTTAACTTAGTTTTTATTTTAATAATGGAAACAAAATCCTCGGCATATACCCCCTGATAAGGAATTCCTTCCGTAACCGCTTTTTTGTCCGCCCAATCTGCCAGCTCATTCATTACCTGTTATTCCGCAGTGCCTAAGGACCCAAAAGAAATACACTGACATGTTATTTCCATAAGCAGATCTTAAGGAGTGCAGTTCTGAAAACGGATAGAAACTGCAATCCACCTTCCATTGACGACTTTTAATACAGTGTAAATAGTCTATTATTTCCAAAGGAAAAGTTTGGCTGTCTTTTGTTTAAAAAAAAAAAAAAGTTTTAAAATTCTAGTATAGAACAATTGTCTGCATAAATCTGTTATTCATAAGGTAGTAAATAATAAAAAAAAAAAAATTATTTTGGCATTATAAGTTAAAACATGAACATATTTCTAAAATAATAACGAATAACCAAGGTGAATCTTAGAGATATTACAGAAAAAAATACAATTTGTCCTTTTTCCACTCCAATATATTATACACTATATTTCCTTATAAATAAGCGAGAGAAATTTAAACCATGTAAGTTTATGCCACAACAGTAACTATATCAATATGGGTGCCAGTTAGGAGTATCTTTACATAAAACTGGCTCTCTGTTTTTTTAGGGATCTCTAGTGGCTTTATCCTAACTACATGCTCCCGTTCTCGCGCAGTCATTTTAATTAGACTCCGCCTCTTGTCCTACCTTTAATGCTAAAATATGTTTTACAGCTTATAAATTAATTGTTTTTTTTTGGGCTTAAATAACACGCCCAAAAGACAGAGTGGTTGACAGCTAGCTCATTATAGAAACTAAATCCTGTTTCTATCTATCTATACTGGCTCTACAACCCGCGAAGCGAGTCGCCCTCTGCCAACAGCATCCACCAGGTATGAAACCCTGTTTATATATAATATTAAGATAATATAAACTAATATTTAATACATAACTTATAAAAAATTTGATAATATATCATTAATATAATGTAGTATAAATAAAATTATGTTATCTATATATAATATTAATAACATTGTGATAACTTCGACAAGGCTCCATTTATCCATACGAAAATTAGCAAGAATTTAGGGAACTATAATACACATGAAATGGCACAAACCAGACAGTCAAGAATAAATTGAGGCTTGGAGATAAAAAATAAAAACATTTAGGAAGTTTTTATTTATTTATTCCTTATAAAACCACAAAATCTATAAGTTATTGATATGATTTTGAAGAGAAATAATTGAGCTTTCCAATAGTTGTAGCTACGTTGACTTAGAAAAAATCCTGAGGAGTTTTGAATATTTTAGTGAACGGCATGAGAAAATCCTCCCATAAAATTTAGTCGAAAAAAGTATATTTTTTTATTACAATGCAAACTCGTATTGAAGAGTTTAAGTGGAGGCTAAAAACGAATCAGGATCGATTTCTCATGACAAAAATATATTTGGCCTACTTTACTGGAAATATCTTAGGGTTTTTGTGATTTATTATACATTAGAATTGGTTTAATACAACTAGCAATATGTTTTTCTTATATTACACAAAAAAACAAATCGATTGATATATAATAAATCAGAAATCCATTTCCATTTCCAGAAATCCATCAGCCCATGGCATTGGCAAGAATCCTCGGATATGGGTCTTATATTTTTGACCAAGTATCACCAAAACTTTTCATTGAAATTGGTGAGCTCACGTCCATAACCTTCCCTTTTAGTTTTAACTTTTTTCTTCACCATTAATTTTAGACGTTGAAACAGTTTCAGACTAGTTACTAAATGTAATTTATGGATTTACAGAACGACACCGATTTAAGAAATAAATTTTAAAATGATGATATACATATTTTCTGTTAAAATTAAAGAATTTTAGAAAAATTCTGACGTGTGTGTGAACAAAAGTATTGATACTTTATGAAAGCTGCTATATTTCCAAATAATTATTTTCCTTCAAGAAAATAATTAAAAAGTACCTTTGTGTATTTTAAACACACACACACATATATATATATATATATATATATATATATATATAAAACATAATTTTATTAATACTATATACATTAATATATATAGGTAACATAATTGTATTAATACTATATTATATTAATGATATATTATCAAATTTTTCATAAGTTACGTATTAAAGATTAGTTTATATATAAATAAACAGAGTTTAGTCTCTCTAATGAGGTAGCTGTCAACCACTCTGTCTTTTGGGCGTGTTTCCCTACTTATTGAAGCAAAAAAAAACACAATTAATTTATAAGCTGTAAAACACATTTTAGCATTAAAGGTAGCATAAGAGGCAGAGTCTAATTTAAATGACTGTGTGAGAATGAGAGCACGTAGTTAGGATAAAGCCACTAGAGATCCCTAAAAAAACAGAGAGCCAGTTTTATGTAAAGACACTCCTGTGCCAGTTACGCAATATAATTTGGTACTCCGTTATAGAATATGTTTTTTATTTTTTTTAATTAATCATTTGATCTTAAATATTTCAACTGGTTTTAGGTGAGCTTGTACTTTATAAAGTTTCATGAAAAATGTTTTTACATTATATTTTACACTTAAATGTCTATATTATATTGGCATTGTGTAATAGAAGAGAAGACAAAGATTACCGTAATGGAAATTATTATTAATTTTTAAATAGTGATTTTTTCAATACTACAGAAACCTAGACTAAAATAATAAAAAAATGCATAGTTGATAAACTAAACCTGAAGAAATCTTTTATTTCATCTGATTATTAGTTTTAATACTATTCAAGAGACCATTACATTTTTTTCTTTTTTATTTAAGGAATGTCAAAGTATTTTTTTCAGATATGGGTAAGTAGTCGACTGATCAATTATAAGGATGAAACAAAAGTTGTCAGGAATTTCAGTCACAATTTTTTATTATTGGGTTAGCTGACGTTTTGACCCAATTTTTTTTTCAGGATCTTCAAAATATGCAAATTATTATCTATTACAAATATTTTTAAATGGTATATCCATTAATTAAGAAATAAAATTTACCATTACGGATGCTTTTATATTCATATACATTATAGGCTCAAATGCGGATCGACCCAAAACATAAGTCAACTCACCATTTAAAAAAATTTTTTCAGGGAGAAAATATGAGTGGAGAAAAATTAAACTATCAATAATTACATACATCTCACATTTATATAAAAATTTAGAAACTGCATCACACAAATTTCTCTCCTTTATTTATATATAGGAAAATCTCAGAGAAAAAAAATGATAACTCCACACTCATTTTATTTAATTATAAAGCCTATTTCACGAATCAATACATACCACAATATCAGCTTTTATTGTGTCTTGTCCCAAACAATCCTGTATAGCATGTAATATATCAGAAGTATTACAATTTTCATTCATGGCTACATTGTACAAAGTACAAAGTAATCCTTGCACTTCAAGGTTGGCCCATTCTTCCTTCAGTTCATGAACACTGAAAACAATAAAAATATATTATAAATAATATATTTGACGTTCAAAAATAATCACCCTAATATCAAAAAAGTGGCCATTTAAATATTATTTAAATGGCCAAGTGGAGTCCTGAAAACACTCAATTCAAATCACTTCTATTCACTCAAAGCCAATGTTTATGAGCATGACCTATCAACTTAATTATGAATCGATTATTTAATTTATATGAATGGGATGAGTAAGTATTGAAAAAATGTAACTCTATCCTTCACAGGTTCTTATTCCTAATAAACTAATGATTAATTATCTTTACTTTATTTACAACCGATAAAAGAGATCTGGTGAAAAAAAAGTTATATGTAAATTAAATTTAATAGAAATTAATTATGTTATTTTGTTAAAACATTGAATTTTTTAAATAGCAATATTTTCTTCACTTTCATTGATTATAGGTTACATTGGTAATAAATAGTATTGAATAAATTCCTGAATGACGTTTTTATATTCTTCCATCAAAACTATGCTTCATTCTTGACAAATTATCCCCAGTCACTTTTTTACAACTAGTATAAATACATTAAAGGCATATTTACCATTAATATTTAGTCTTAATAAAATGAAAGAAATTATTAACTCTAGTGACAATAAATAAATAAATGTGGCTAGACCAAGACTTATACATTTTGGAGGTCACCACAGACATATTTAACACAATGTAAAAAAATAAATCAACTATAATTCAATCATGACTATTCTACAAACTAATATTTTGTTTTTGGTGAAGAAAAAAAAATGTAAATGTGAAGAAGTAGATTGTTAACAGAGTTATGCACAATATTGATAAAATAGTCAGTCATCTTTGGTTCACATTTGTAGACATATTTCATAAAGTAATAGTACATACACTTATTTATTAAATTTTACTTATACACTTTTATTTAAAATACTTAGCGAATTCTTGAAGCAAGAATAAATAAATGCCTATGTTTTCTTTTTCTGAATTGTTTTGGTGTCATGGTAGAGTGAATATACATATTCATCACCGTTTTTTAACCAAAACCAATAACAAAAGGGAATTTAAGTGAATTCGATGATCATAAATTCAAATTAAAAATTATTAAATAACTATACCATCATAACTTTTACTATTATGACTCTATAAACCATTACTTTATACGTACCATGAACCAGGAACAACTTCTACATTCCCATAATCAACATATTGCACTAAGAGCATGTCATCCGGCAATTCTTCTAAAACAAATCCTCTGTACCACTTTTTATCCATAGAGAACGTAGCACAACAAGCCTTGTCTATAAAGCAAATTATTACTTTAAAATAAATTATAACAGGTAAGTTTATAATTAATTACATTAACAGATCAAAAAAAAATACGAACACTTGTAAGGATGTTGCAACAATGGTTGGTTCGGCCCTTCAATTTGCATTTCATCTGATAGTTCACTAAAATCGTCCAGCATCTTGAGTACCTAAAACAGAAAAAAATGATCATTGATCATCAATAAAACTATGAAAAAGAATCTCTTGACCGTTGACATGGAATAAACTAAACAATTAATTTAAAAATTTAAGAATTAGCTATCATCAGCTATAATATATTTCAAAATTATCGTATTATAGTGTAATTATTTCTGCCTTGGACATATCACAGGATTTTTATTTTAAGTATTGCTCAAAGAAGTATATAAATGGACTAAAAAGCATTTCATAAAGGCTTTTAGAGATAAATATATCTGTTAAGGGGGGCTCTGATATTATTAAACAGATCTCTAAGAAAGTCAAATAAATAAAAAAAACTGGAATAGAAATGGACTATGCTGTTGGTTAAAAAGAAAATAAGTAAATATAAAATCAAACTAAATAATAAAAATTTTACCACAGGATCTTCTTCCACATCTTCAATATGTAAAATAACTTGGATAGGAGATAAGAATGCTGTCACATCTACTATTAATGATTTCACAACAGGTGGAATTTCAAAAATTTTAAACACCAACTTTGGCTGAAACAAGGAGTACACTTCATGTTATTTTATTTCAAAAAAATTCATAAATGTTTAATAAATAAATTAATTACATATGTTAATATTTTGTTTTTTCGGTTGGCGCTACAGACCCTACAGATCTTTGGCTGCAAGATGTGGTTTCCTTACAGACATACATTGCTAGCGGGAGCACCGATAGCCTGGAGGGAGTCACCCAACCTCATGTCGATACGAACCATGGTCTCTTAGAGCAGCGGCAGGCTACCCGTTGCTCCATGGCCAATCCCTTTGGGGCCAATCTGACAGTATCGTTCTCACTGACTTAATCGGGTCTAAAGACAGTGACATATCAGTCTAGATCCATGGATTATGGTTGTTCAGAGTCAGTCCGTGCACGAGGACCCATATTTCTTTCCCCCAAACAGACCGTCCATTGACCAAACCCAGGGGGTCTACTGACATCCTGGTGAACCATATCCCGATTCCTGATTTAAGTACACAGGGTAAGGTCATCATTCCTATGCCCAGTCAGTGTGAGTTGCCTCCAGTAGACTGATGGGGCTCAGGAGGGAGGGTCTCAGGCAGTGTGACTCTTCCTGATGGACTGTCACCCATCCAAGTACCAACCACGCTTGACATTGTTTAACTTTGATCACCTATTGCAAGTGCCTTAGCCCACATGGATACCCCGGTCCCCACACATATATATATATATATATATATATATGGGTGTTAAACCTTATCTTCTTTGTAATGTCTGCCTGTGATGGTTCACATTAAACAGTTTATCAGACTGAGCTACCTTAGCAAGTTGCAGGTTCGGAGGCTGGGTGTGGCAGGTGATTATTTATTCTCTTACATAAACCCTGGAATCAGGAGACTCTTCCTGTGGCTCATCCAGCCTCTATAAAGCCGTACTCTTAATTACATAATTAATTAAGGGAACAAACCTGGTGGTTGACCATGGTCTGGGTCCAATCACCTCCCTGCAAAACCGTTGACAACTGTACTACCATACAAAATACTACATAATTCAGGAGTACAGATCCTTTTTCCAACTTTGGAGTGACATATTTTGATAATTTAATAAAAGTGATTAAAATCTACAAATAGCATTGAAATTCTGAAAGTAGCATTTTGGCAGAAGGAGATGGAACAGTCTGAATTATGATTTCAAGGCGGAGATCAAGATCCAATCAGGAAATTCCCACCCTAGGTTAAATGCTCCTCATAAATGTCATCATTATCATGGGACACTTATCATTTATCGTTTAAGTTTTAAAAATTATAATATTATCCTAGGATAATAATAAAGAAAATTTTTGATATTTTTAATATAATAGTTGGCATTCTTTGAACACATATTTTAATTTATTTTGGTTGTTAATATTGTCATAGCAGTGATGACGTTCTTACCCAAGTTTGGCTTATACATTACACCCTTAATAAGTGAGAGAATAATAAAAAAAAGATCCTATTCTTCTGAACCAACCAAATATGTATAAGAAATATAGTGCTAGGTTAGTTTAAAGTTTTCTTACTGAGCTGTTAAACTGAAGGAATAATGTGGTTTTCATAGTAAAAATGGTTTCATTATTTTTATTAAAAAACAGTTATATTGTTTGTGGTTGTAATATATCTTTAAAAGGCCAATGAAAAAATTATTGTGAATTAAAAAATGAATGGATTGATAAATGTAAATATACAATTTTTTAACCCGCCCGTCAGGCAGTTGAACCATTTTTGCTATTTGGTAATTTATTTTTGTGATAATTATAAGTCAGTAAAAAAAGTGATATAAATACAATTAATCTGCCTGACTTAAAACCTTAGAATATATAAACAGGCATTAATAAATATACTTGTTTACCAAGATATGTCTTATATAATTGTAGTAAGGACATACCATATCTTTCTTTGATAAAGTTTTTAAAACAGAAGACCAGTGTAGGATTGGTGTCTTCTTAATTCCATTTTCAACTATACCAAGTTCTTCCGTCTTGGTCGTTTCCAAAACAGGTTTCAATTCAACTATACTACAAGCACTCTCTGATTCTGACTTTGGATTAACCATTTCAGAATCATCACCTGAATCATCTGAATTTTTGTAAATGGCGAAAAATTCTTTCACTATTTCATTAACATAATCACGCCCATCAGGCAGTTGAAGTTTTTCAATCTAAAATAATAAATAAATAAAAATAAAATTGACATTTATTGTAGTAGAAGTTATCAAATAGATTAATTATTATAATTATTTTTTATTGAGAAATATAAATAGTAAGACAATTTAAACGAATTAATACCCCATATATATCAGAATCAGGAATCTCAACCAGTTTTATTTGACAATATTTATCCACTATATTGTATTGAATTATTTCGATATCTCTCTGTTTCCACATACCTGAAGGGTCAATCTGAAAAAAAAAAATAAAATTAATGACACAGATTAATACAAGTATGTTTCATTCTTCTTACATATATAGTACATAAACAGAAAACATTATATTCATGGAAAAAAAAATTATAATGAGTATTTACATTTTATGGCTAAAGCCATAGCCATAAAAACATTTTTGAAAGAATGTTCTTTGATAATTTACAAGGTCATAATGTGTTCATATTCAATAAGTAAATCAACAGCCACATTGCAAACGCCTGAAACTTGAAAACAAAAAATAATCAGATGATGAAAAAAATTGTGGATTCTTTTTTCTGAGCAAGATTTTCTGTTCAATTTATATTGGATGGCTAAGATAAATATGAAATGTTTTAAGTATCTCTTTTGGTTTGTATTTCAGGAATAAGTGCAGGTCCTAGATTACTTCCTGGTGGTGGTGGGAGAAACCGGCAAGTAACCATTGTGGTCCTTTTTGCTAACCCCTAAAAGCCACTTAGAGGAGGTTGTTGCAACATACTAGACTTGAGTGTCAAGATTTATTTCTTGAGACCACAGAGAAAAAAAATATTAACTGAGCCAGGTGGGAATCAAACCCAAGTCATTCCAAATCAGGTACCCTGTGACCCTCGCCTCAACATGCATGGCCATCACGTCCTGTAGGGCCTTTTGCAGCTCGGTTGTTTAAAATTGCATAAATATCAACTTAAATAACAAATATATGCTATGGATAGAAAGACCACTATTATGTAAAAACTATCTATGTTATAAAAACTTACGACTTTAAACAAAAACTTACAAATAAATAAAAACAATTAAATGTAATATGTACTTGTTAAACATAATATATTTATATTATTATTGTAATTGGATTATCATTTTTGTTCTTTTATTAATTTTTTCAAATATTCAATTATATATATTTATTTAAATATTTTAAAATAACAGAAGTATTTTTCATTTACTATTGCTGTTATTTTTTAATTAACTTATTATTATTTTTGATGATTAAGACTTTTTGGCCTTCCTATTAGAGGAATTTTATTCATAGAATAAAGTTAGTTTTCTGAAGTAAATAGAAGGAATCTTCTTAATATAGTGGACTTATGAGAAAAGACAATTATATCATTACAATATGACTTTATTAGAATGGTGAACTCAGTACATTTCAAGTGAATTTCAATTCTTCATCACTTTTTTTTTCTATATAGCAAATATATAATAAATTTCTAGCTGACTGTGTGGCTTTATCCGATGCAATTAAAAATTTAAATAAATATATATACAAAACAATATCCTTATGTTATTTGAAACAGATTAACAAGTTTTAAAATAAATATAAAGTGATTTTTATTGTTCATAATTAATCAATAAAAATAAATAAAATCTCTCCTAAGTAATAAACTTTGGCATAAAAAATTAAATGTGTAAAAAATGTGAGATTTGAATAAGAGAGATAAAGAGTTTAGGTATACATAAATCAACCTTCAAACTTAATATTCAAATATTTTAAATTATTGTTTTGTTTAATTTTAATATTTGTTTTATTTTATTGTATTTTTATTGCTCATGAATTATTTTCAGTATTCATGAAATTCACATATCAGAAAGCTTGCTATCACTCAAGGACATATGAGTACTCATTTGACCTTAATCAAAACTTAATACTACATAACAGCTGTTCCTAAGATAAGGAATTATCTAGTATCAGTGGCATTAAATATCAAGAAATCTCACTTAGTACAGCTCATATTGCCCTAATCATGGAAGAAATAAATATTCGAAAAGCAACAAAATGTGATTGCACTGAAATTATGAGACTTGTAAAGGTAAATTTTAAAATGAAGACTATGAATGTAATTTAAATATGAAAACTCATGCCTTCTATAAAATTAAATATTCTAAAAATAAAATAAAATAATTATATTTATTGTTTATCAGGAATTGGCTGAATTTGAAAATATGCCTGATCAAGTAAATCTTGATGCTGAGAGTAAGTTATATAAATAAGATTAAAGTGGAATTAGAGGTCTCAATTAGTGATGCAGAAGTTTATATGTTTTTAAAAACATATTTCAATCCTTGATTAAATTTGGAAAATTTAACATAACAAAAAAATCCTTACTTAAATTTAATTTTTACAAAAATGTTAAAATCCCTTAAAGAGTAAAACTAATATTATTGTTAATTTAAATTAAGAGGTTAATTACCAACCTATGGGATAACTCATAGTTAATATTCTTGCTTTAGACAACAACTATAAGTTATCTTGTAGTTTGATTAGGTGTCATATTTTTGCAGCTACAATGAAATTCTATTTAAATTATAGTTTTTACTAATATAATATCTAAAATTAAATTGACATTTTATAATGGAATCCTGAAACGTGTCATAGTAGTCAATGTGATGAATCAAGTCAATCATTTTTTTAAATAAATAACGCAAATATTTTTATAAAACTTTTTAAAATGTTAAAAAATTATGACATAATAAACTAATATTTTTAATAATTCTAAGAATAGCATAATTAGCATAAAAAATAACTTACTGGTTCATTTTTCCAAGAAATATAAAAATACCTATAACAAATGTATGAATATAATTTCTTTTTTCTAAAAAATAAAAGCAAACCAACCATAATTAAAAAAAAAATCTTGTTGCTCTTGATAAATCAATTTTTAAAACCAAAGCAAGATTTCAATTACTTTTTACTTTCACTGACCTATACATGTAATATATAATAAGGGAAAGTATTGCGATCGTGAAAATAATCGAATCTGAGTTTTCAATGGAAATACACATTTTGAGGTGCCCTGTTTCCAAATAACCAAGTCCTGCAAAATGGTCTGTGTGTCTGTGAACAGGTAGCTCAAAAACTAAAAGTCGTACGAAACTGATATTATGTATTTAAGATAGGTTTATGTCTTTGAAGCGTTCAATTTGCAGATTCAGAACACATTCTTTCAGAACAAACCCATACACCCATTCACATGGAGTAAGTGTGGATTACAGTCGTCTATACTGGATTATTGCATCAGCAGGCAAAAGTCAAGTTGTAAAGGTGTTCAGAGGTTGGGAATGTGGAACTGATCACTTTATGCTCCGGACCAAGATTCTTTTCCTGTGGAAAGTTGGACGGAGTCTAAAAGCGGGCCGCTGCAAAGCAGAGAGCATCACCTTACCAAAGTACAAACTGTATCTTCTTATGGAGGAAAGTGCTGGGATGTTATACGGAAGTAGATTAGAGGAAAAAATAGATTTGAGCCGGGGAAGCAATCTTTCGGAAAAATATGAACACTTAAGGGAGTGCATCCACTCAGCAGCCTGGGTGGTGTTAGGGTATGATGAAAGGAGAAAGCAACCAGATTGGTGGTCTGAGGAGGTGTCGGATTTGGTGACAGCCAAGAAACAAGCATATGAAAAATACTTAACAGAGATCTGGACTGGATTGCCTATAGAGCTCTGAACAAACGTGTAAAAGACGAGGTTGTAAAGGAGAAGAATAACTCCTGGGAGAGATGCTGCCAGAAAATAGATGGAGCACTAGGCTTCAATCAAATGAGAGAAGTTTGGAGTATTTTGAAGAGCTTGAGGACACCACGTATAGGCACGGTTATTTCTTATATCAGTGAGGCCCTTGGAAAAAACATTATGAGATCCTCCTTAACGAAAGTAGAGCAAAGTTTATGGCACAACAGGGTAACGCACAGGATGCCTCCGAGCCGGACCTTATGCAACTGGCGGAAGGAAAAGTGAGGCTGCTCTGGGCAGAGCTAAAAGTGGAACAGTTCCAGGACCTGGAGACCTGTATATGGAACTTTTAAAGGCCGGTGGAGATAAGATGCTTACACTCCTTACCAATATGACAAACATAGTCCTGAAAGGATGTGATCTGCCTGATGATCTCTGAACAGGATACCTCTGCTCCATCTGTAAAAAAGGAGATAGGAAGCAATGCCAAAATTATCGAAAGACTTGTCCGGGATAAGCTTGAAGGGGAGTATACCACACCAGTGGTACTAACTGGTGTCACTGACGATAGATTCTGCATGGACAATATTTTTGTACTCCAGCAGCTCATTGAGAAATGCAGGGCGAAGAATAGGGAGCTTCATTTAGTCTTCATTGATCTGGAGCAGGCATATGATAAAGTTCCTAGGGAAAGAATATGGCCAGCACTGAGAAGAGCGGGTATAAATGAATCTATAGTACAAACAATTCAATATTTGTATGGAAGCGATCTGTAAAGAGTGAAGATTGGGAACCGCTTCTCGGAACCATTTTCTGGAACCAAAGTGCTGAAGCAAGGGTGTTGCCTGTCTCCAAGCATTTTCAAGATATTCTTGGATGAGGTAGTGAAGCAATGAATGATACAAACTTGGGATTATGGAGTTTATTTTGATGACGACGAGCTCCTTACCCTGTTCTTTGTAGACATTTTCCTGGAGATGGTGGTTCAACATTTAAAGAAAGTTTATGAAGAGGCAGATCTCAGGATAAACTTCCAAAAGACTGAGTATATGGCACTGGGAGATGAGGAAGACGATCTACGCATATGTGATCAGGTGTGCAAAAGAGTAAAGGCATTTAAATACCTTGGGTCCTATCTGGACAATGTGGGAACGTCCGAAGTGGATGTCCGAAACAAGATGGAGATGGCAAAAACAGCAACTAGAATGCTGTATCCTGTTCTCTGGAACAACACTATTTCAAATGTGAACAAGCGGGGTATCTTCACAGCTATTGTTGAGTTCATATTAACCTACGGATGTGAGGCATGGTCGATGAATGATAGCTTATATGCCAAAATACGGACTGTATAAATGGATTTTTAGAGATGGTGTCTACAGTTAAGGAGGCTGGACGGAGTATGAAATGAAGTGGTGAAACAGAAAATAGGTGTAGAGGAGACCGTCTCTAAGAGGATCAAGGAACGGCAGTTGAGGTGGTATGAACACTGTAGGAGAATTCCGGAAGAGCATTGGCCGAACAGAGTCCTGGACTGGCAGACGCCCAGAAAGCATAGGCGAGGACGACCTAGAACTACGTGGATGGAAGGAGTCCAAGAGAAGAGGGGCGACAGAGGTCTGCAGAAGAGGGTAGAGATGTGTGGAACTCGACTCTGATCTGAAGAGGTATCCCAAATTGGAAAACTGGAAATAAGTAAGAATGTAAGATAGGTTTATGACGGAGATGTTACAATGTTTTCCTTAAAATTGGCTAACCGGATGTCTCACTTTATATCAACGGCTCTAATGATTTTGATTAAACACGATGTATCATTGTATAATTAAGTGGTCTTTAATATCACTAAGGTCTTATCCCCATTGATGTCACTTTACAGGGCTTAAATGTCCAATGTCAACATTTCTTTCTCTAAATTACTTTTAATTTGGTTAATTTTGAACAATTAATTATCTCTCATTGTTAGAAATTACGAAAAAATGCTAAATATAACTTTTGAAAGAATTTGATAATTGAATAATGGAGAAAAAAGAAAATGTATATCCAGGTTGAAAATGAATCTCCGGAAATAATAGTCAGGAGGTATACGTATAATATATGTTGGGAAGCGGAGAATTTTAGAAAAAATAATATCAAATCAACAAAGTTATGGAAGGTAATGGAGAGTGACGAAAAAAGTATAAATAATAATTTCTGAAAACTAACATTATTTAACGAAAATCATATGTTTCCAAGAAAATTAAATGAAAACTTATAAATTTTCTTTTAAGTTTGAAAAAAAAAAAAATTTAAAATCCATCTAATCAAGGCAATGACATTGTTTAAAATACTATTTCATGGTACTTGTGTGAAAGAAGAAGTGAAATATAAAAATATTTCATGGATATGTTTATAACCTTAAATACATTTACAGTAGTTTAATAACTCTAGTTCTGATATTATATTTATATAACCAGGTATCAATCAGTCATTTATTGCCAAGAATCATCAAGTAACCTTTATAAAATTAGTGAATTATTTGATGAATTTTCCATTGGTGAAATTCCAACATTATCCACTTACAATTATGTGAAAACTTTTGACCTATCCATGAATGTAAAAGATCAAAAATAGACAATGAAAATCTCGTAATTTCATTTTAGTAAACTTTACAATGGAAAATAACAGTTTAATAACTAATAGTCCTACAATCCATAATCATTTATAGATTAAACATTCAAATATACTTTCAAATCTCTCTAGGCATGTATGAGCCTTTCAGTTGAAAGAATAACTCCAATTTCAACATTCTTTATTATTAATTTTTGTGATGTTTCTAGTGGAAAAATGTTTACCTTTATTTACAGTTGCTCAATATTTCAATACGGCAATCATCTACTCTGGAATATACTTACTCACTGCCTGTATAGATAAAACTTTTCCAGCTAGAAATATCACTAAAATGCCATTACTCAAAATGAAATTGGAGTTAGTCATTCTGCCAACTGAAAAGCACACATAGCTCAGAGACTGAAGTTGTGGTTTAATGGTCTTAATGATTTTGTTATCTGTAAACTTTAAGCTTTACTTTAGCTCCGTTTAAAATGCACTTCAAAAATTTTATAATAATAAGCCCAATATTGCCAGATATAATTTCTATTCAAAGCAGAGCGGTAAGTGAAAGTTGTGTGTTGTAAAAATTGATTTTTAAAGATATTGTGCTGCCAAAAATAACCATTTCCTTCTTAGTCTATATTGAGATAATGTTTTCATCTTCCTAATATTTTTTCTATTCTATTGTGCTCTTTTATTTATCTGAATCTTGTATGTTGTCTCAAGCCAATTACTTTTGCATTCAGTCTTGCATTGTAGCATGCAACAGCTTTCTTGAAGACCAACTGCTGACTATTAATTAATTATCAACTCTCTTTTATTTTTTTATGTGTTAATTAATTTCTTGAATGAACTATCCACGTACTTTATAGGATATTTTTGTACATTTCAAAAGGTTAAAAATAAATTTAAAAACTTTGGTAACTTCCGATTCTCAACATCTAAAACAGGTTTTACTGGTTTTGATTTTATGCAAAATACAATACTTCAAACATAAAGACCGACCACTATACACAACAAATACAGTGCAGTCTGAAACCTCTTTTTACTCTCCTGTAAAATGTTTGGATAGTTTACCACTGATGTAAAGAATTGAAAAGACTGAATTCTAGAGTAAAGTGCAAGTTTAATTTTAATATCAAAGATACTTTGCGTTTATTGTTATATTGTTTCAGCATTGGCCAAAGATGGGTTCGAAACAAATAATCCTCCATTCCATTGTCTAGTTATTGATGAGCCAGAAAATAGCGGTAAGCAATCAGAACTTTTAATTTAAAACATGATAACAAGGATTAAAATTCAATGATTTTATATTTAAAATAATTTGATGTTATTGTTTACTTAAAACAGTTTCAAGGATTAGGATATAGCATTGCAAGAATGTCAATATGAATTTTTGACAAGATTCATTGAGAATCTGACTAGCTTATATATTTGATAACATTAAAACGCTGTTATATTCTACAAAAGTACATAAATTTAAAAATTAGCAAACTTCTACAAAGTGATAATGATTAGTTAAAATTAATAATTTTTATTGAATGCTTAATAGTTGACCATTGCATTATTAAGAAAGGAGATGGTGAAGGGTGGCGGACATAAATAGACTAAATAGTGGTAAAACTATTTTATTAAAAGCTAACGTTTCACCCTCCTTTGCAGTTCTTCTTCAGGGCTAGAATGGACAAGATACAAAAAGATATAGAGAATTGTGGCAGTTACATCATATTTAGATAAAAAATTATAACCAATGTGAATAAACTTATTAAAATTATAAACATAAGTACATTAAAATATTAAGAACAATAATTTGTATAAACAGGGTAAGCCAAGTAACAAGATCCTAAACTGAAGTAAATATATGGTAACAATTGTTGTAGTATAATAAAATATAATATATGCAATTATGAATATACTCCTATAGATCTGCAGGAGAGATTGGAAGATAAAAACTTAGAAAATTTCTTAAACATATAGGCACATTATAAGTGAAAAATAACTATTTATTACATCTTATTACTTTTACCTATTTTCAATTTTTATTGATTAATTCAATTAAATTGTTTATTATTTTAAGTATTTCTGCTTTGTATGATCTCTCATTTATTTTAATTTTATATTTACATTCTACATCAATGTATCATCCATTTTTAGTTTGTATTAATTTTACTTTTTAATCATTATGTCTCAATATTATCTAATAATTAAATGTTATCTTACATATGTACAACTAAGTATAATTAAAATTATTCATGTTTGTTTCCTCTCTATACTTCTAAATTTGTTCAGTAATGTATGGTCTCTTAATTTTATATTTATATTTCACTTCTATGTACGTTTTACTTTTTTCATTATTCACATTATACTCCTATCTATAATTTCTTAGTTCTATTTTATATGTATATGTGTATATTTATAATTTATTATTTCATAGATATAGTATTTTCTCTTGTATCCATCCATATCTTCAAATTTTAGATACTGTAATTTTCCAGGTTTTTTTACTTTTACTACCTACCCTCTCACCATTACCCAACCAAGTTAACAAGTTTCCCCAATACTTACCCTTTGGTTTTCCAGTTCTAAGTGAAACTCCTTGCTGAACACACCTGTAAGTCTCTATCTTTATTCTACTAATTTTATTTACTAATTTTTTATGTTTTGTTTTTCTTCTGGTTTTCCACATCGCCTTTATATCCATTATTTCATACCATATCCTTTTTCCTTTTCTTCCAATCTCTCCTGTAGATCTATAGGAGTATATTCACAATTGTATATATTATATTTTATTATGCTACAACAATTGTTACCATCTATTTACTTCAGTTTAGGATCTGGTTACTTAGCTTACTCTGATTATACAACTTATTGTTCTTAATATTTTTTTTTCAATGTACTTACTGTTTATAATTTTAGTAAGTTTATTCACATTGGTTTAGAATAGAAGAAATAACGGATATAATTAAAGTAGTGGCTGAGAGCTCCCTTCCGTGCAGAAAAGCAATGGCAGGTCTGGTATCATAGTGGACGCCAGAGCTAACCACTCTTAAAAGGGAGTACCATAGAGCGATATGAAGATACCAAGGGACCAACGATGAAAAGATGAAGATTATACTAAGAGAAGAGTGCAGGCGTAAGTACCAAACCTATGGAAACGGATTGCACAACCAGAAAATCAAATCATGGGATGACTTCTTGTAGAGGAATCAGCAAAGAATCCCTGGGGTATACCCTACAGGTTGGCCCTCGACAAACTGAAGCCTTCACAGATGATGGCAGCAATCACAGTTGGAGCAATAAGGTCACAAACTGCAAAACAGTTGCTACGAACAACAAAGTATGAAATAATTAAATGAAATTGGAAAAGAACGATAAATTACTTTTGTTGTCAAACCATTATAGAAATGAAAAAAATAATAATAAAAAAATAGATAAATATTTAAAATGAATGATTTACATCTGTACCTTAAATTTTTTTTATCTAAATATGATATAACTGCTACAATTCTCTATATTTTTTTGTATCTTGTCCATTCTAGCCCTGAAAGAAGACCTACAAAGTCAGGTCGAAACATTGGCTTTTAATAAAATAGTTTTACCACTATTTAGTCTATTTATGACCGTCACCCCGGACCATCTCCTTCCTTAATAATTTTTATTCTTGTCATTCTTGAAGCCTTAATGTTGGATTACATCATTTGAAACAAACATAGGCAAAATAAATAGAACTGTACTTTAATTTTTGTTTACATAAAAAATCTTGAATGGGGCTCAATTCAAAATTCGCTGGTTCATTTCAATTCAGGATTAATTTTTAAAGCAGTAGATAATAATATTACTTAAAATACTTAATATTTTGTAATGATGCAGGAAATTCAGAAGACAAAGCTCCAAAACTCATTGGATATGCACTATACAGCTTTACATATGGGACATGGGAAGGAAAAAGAATGTGGCTGGAAGACATAATGGTTACGAATAAATACAGAATCAAAGGGATAGGGAAGAGGCTTTTTTCAGCTGTATGCCAGGTAATTGTGATTATTTAATAAATAATGCACATTAGACAAACTATTAACAGTAAATTATTGTAAAAGCTTCTAATTACAATCAAAACTATTAATTAACTTGAAATTATATAAATAAAAAAACTCAGTAATTCAGATGGGTTGAAAAACTATCTAAGTTATACTTCATACAAAGTATCTGATGCATTTATAGCAGGCATCATAAACAAAGCTGTTAACTTGCTATCACCCTCTTCAACCTTTTCGCTTTTTAGTTATAAGATATACTAAGGTTCTGCAACCTCACAAAGTGAGATTCAGCCTCCCTCCTAAGTGATGTGAAATACCCGTCCAAGACTTTTTTTTCTTCTTGTTTACCTTTTAAATTTTGTTAAAAGCTTATGACTTTTATTTCATTATAATTATTTTGTTTAATTGTTGAAAAATTCAATAGATCAAAAATATTGTTACTTGAGCTGTTAATGTATATTATCTGTTTTCAGAAGGCATTAAGAGAAAATTGTAAAGCTGTAAGATTTGTAGTTCTAAAATGGAATCCCGCTATGAAATTTTACCAACAGTTTGGAACCACTAATCTAACTGAAAAAGAAGAGTGGCAGTTTTCTACACTTCAGTACGAAGATGTTTTAAAAGCAGCTAATCTGTTTAAATAGTAATCAAAGTATATCCTTTTTCATGTTTGTAACAGATAATAATGGCATAAAAATAACACCAAATGATTTGTCAAAATCTCATGATTTATATGCAGCTATATATTTTTATTATTAAAGAAGAAATGGATTTGTTAAATTCCTAGAGATCGAATTATGTGCATTTTTAAAGTACAGCAAATTAATTTTTTTATATAAATAATTGTTAGTCGAGCCATGTTTTGTTTTATTTATTTAATCTTTCCTTTAGTATCTGGAAATCTACTGTGTTGGATTAAAAAAAATGTAGAAATAAAGCAAAAAAAGAAAAAAAATCTTCAGATAAGATTGAAGAAACAAATAGTATAAGTTCCAAAGCAGAAGGACTTACTGTACTATGAAAAAATAAAACCTGGACCACTACAATCAATGGAGGGTTTTCGGTTCAGTATTTTGTAAGGAAGTAGTCGGTCAATAGATGTGATAGCCGAGCATGTTAAAATGTAAACTTTAACACTCTCAAGCATAGTGATGCTGGTTCGAATCCGGTCTGGGTGAGTTGAAATTAATTTCGTAACAGACCCATAGAATAAATATCAACCTTCCCACTATGGTTAGAAAAGGTTTGTCAGTACTTCCAGAACAACTTCCCCTCTCCCTATGCCAGAAATGGTGAGGTGTATTGTAATAAAAAAAAAAAGTTTCTTAGTCAACTACTGCGCAAGGATGTGATTTGACTAAGGTGACCAAATTTTAACATTGGTAAAGCGGGACACCACCATTGATCGGGGGAGGAGAGGGGAGGGAGATGTTGTTGTTTAAAAATTTGATTCATTAAGTCCAAGGAACATGTCCAGTTTACAAGCTATAAAGTAATTACGAGTTAGCGTCATGGTCCTTTTAACTCTGGAGCATTAATCCTACCCTCTCTCCTGGCCCAGGAAAATCCCTGCATAGTCTTGAAGGAAAGAAAGGGGTGGACAAATAAATAAAAAAATGATAATCTGGTGCAAATATTAATCAGGTGATAGTATTCAGGACATAGTATTCAGCTGACATAAGGTCGAGAGGTCTTTAGTTCGAAGGGCATATTATTGAGAGCTAATAATTTGATGATGTATTAGATGCCTAATTTATGACTTTAATTATAACAGTTTTTAAGACAAATGTTTTGTGCCAGCAGTTTGTGCAGCTGTTTTTCAAAATGCTAAAAACTTATAGGTGACATTATTTTGGTAATCAAAGTAGTAAATGAAGTTAATTTGCTGATGCCCAAGATTTAACCTTTTCCTTATCAATATATTTTTTTAATAACAGTACTTCATTAAAAAGATCATTTTTTGGTTCCTTATCATCATCATTAAGTCTATACAAGGGTAGTTGAATTCTAACAACTGATCAACAATGACTTTGGTAAGCAGTTCTCGATAACCTATTCTAAACAATTCTTCATTATTATTAAACCTTAACATTAAAAATAAAAATAAATAATAAAACCCATATCTTGGTGAAATAGCAACATGGCTGCCAAAATCATATATTCTCTTTCTGTTTTCCTGCCATTACCTAGCATGTACCTGACATGTATCTTTTTGAAAATCGGAACAGTCCCACCAAAAGTGGTCTGGTCGACTGTCGATCTGGATGCCTGGTCACCTTAGATTTGACCAAAATCACGTTCAGACAAAAGTTCTAACACCGTCAAAGTCAATTCTTTTAAGTTTATAGGAGGAACAAAAAACTGCCTAGTTTTGTTGCTTATGACCTTAGAGTTTATAGTATATTTCAGACAAAAAATATCTTGGAAATATTTGACATATGCTTGGTCACCATTTGATTTAATTGGGGATGAAAAACAAATAGAACTGGCTATCTAACTCATTTTCTTCAGAAATGAGTTAAGCAGGTGTTATAGCTTATGTTGTGACAATATTGTTCTTTAAAATAGAAAATCGTTCAATAATCACAAAAACAAAATTTTAAAATGTATATATATATATATATATATATATATATATATATATATATATATATATATATTGTAACAAATGAATTGAAATGACTTACAGGCTTAAGTGTATGAAAGCAACATTTATAACATTGGATTGGTATGTGCTGGGCTACTGGAATTTTTCTCATTTCTCCCAGCTTACAAACTTCAACATTTCCATAATCAGCAAATCTTATTGTGTATTCACTTGTTTCCAAACATTTCTGTGAAAAAATAACATTCAATTGCTTTTATGTACATTATACAACACAGCAATTTAAATAATTTTAAATAAATAACACTAACCGCTAAAAGTACAGCTCTGTACCATTTATTGTCAAGGTGATACTTAGCAACGCATATATCACCCACTTCTATGGTTGAATCGTGTAAATGAGGAATACTATTATCATATTTTGTGCAAAGGGCTGAACTGATTTCTTGCAACAATTTCTCACCTAAAATAAAATCATAAGTTTTCAATATTAAAAAAATGCTTAAATTCAACTATTGTTAAAGAAAACATCAAGTTTGTAAGAAATTCTTTTCTGACCAGAGACTTAAAAAAATATTAGAGCATGAATTGACCAAACAGTAAAAAAATTAACAATTTTTTTTATAATTTAAAATAAAATGACGTCAAGTATACAATTATATCTTGGAATATAAATAGTTAGGATTTTTAATCATATTTTGTAATTATCGATGCCAAAATTTGGACAAAAGCTCATGATCATCACAGCAAAAATTAAATTAAAATTATAAAAGATAAGGTATATGTGTAGTATAAAAACGAAAGTAAATGAAGAACAAAATAATAATTAACATAAATGAAAGATTAATTATGTAGTAAAGGTGCAAATAATAATAGAAGTAAAACTAGTTAAATAAAACTAGATAAAACATAAGAATAAAGATGAATCTGAAGTTAGGAAAATAAGCAAGTACAACTACTAGGTTAATTGTAATCTACTATTAATATTACTTATTTTATATTTAGTTATTCCATCTTTTCTCTACATACTTATTTAATGATATTCTTTTTAGTTATCAATTCCCAAATAATCTTTTAACATATTTCAATTACTTTTGAAATTTCTAAGATAAGATTTATTCTTATCACTAGTTATAGTCATATTATTATATGCAACCTTATTTCTTAATTTATCTTCCATTTATGTTTATTATTTATCTTTATCTCATCTCTGTGTTCTTATTTTTACTACAGATGAACGTAATCACTTATATTTCTGAGTTTATTTTAGCTCTGATAATGAATCACAAAGCATGAGTCAAAACGTCAGCATCCATAGTAAAAAATATTGCTGAAATTTTTTTTTTTCAAATATTTCCTTTAAAAATATACCAAGCTTATAAAATTTTTTGAGCATAATGAAAATAAAAAAAAAATATTATTGCATGTTTTCCTTTCATTCAAATGAAGGTTGAAAAAATACTAAATAACACATTAGCATCAAATAAGGTAGAAATCTCTGATGCAGTATGATGAACAAACTATCAAAATACTCACTTTTATAGAAATCGTGAAGGTAAACTATGCCATCTTCATCGACAAAAGTAGGAGCTGCAATAAACTCGAATTTAGTAAGTGGATCTGGAGGGATCCAGGATCTAACCATCAGTCTCTCAGGATTTTCAGTTACTGTCTTATCTGTATTGGAATTCTCTTCAACATCGTTTTCCTTTGAAATGAATACATGTATAAAAATTTGATAAAACTAAATAAATTCATTTTATTAGTTATAATGAAATAAGATACCTCATTTAAGTTTAATGAATCTTTAAATAATGCATCTAAAATTGAAGAACCGTCATTATTTACTTTAGGCATATTTAATATGTTTCCATCACTGTCCCATTCAACCCTTGAGCAAAATTAAATAATTAATCTATTAAGAAGTAAATTATGGAAGCTAAACATATACATGAATAAAAAAAATATCATTGTACACCTTAAAATAGATTCACATTAAAAATTAAATAATCAATACATCATTCCTGCTCTGTATTAAAAATTTCCAAGGGACACCTCCTAGGTCTTTGATACAGGTAGGTGAGATACCGGATTCTTCCCAGTATTCAGAGATGATGCGATCAACGTTACCACAACTGGATTTATCACTTAGCCTACTTTTAACACTGCAACTGTTTTTTTGTTACACACAAGTGCAAAATTATAATTGAAAGAAAGTAAATTTTATTCTGGGACATTTAGTCCCCTGAGAATGACTATGATGAACAATGAACTGACAGTTGTCTGGTGATAATGAATAATTAAATGACAATTAAAAATAAATTAATTTACAAAGTTGTTTAACCTTAATATTAAAATAAAGAGAAGACACTGTAGTAAACATATGATCTTGAAATAGACAAATGAATTTAAAGATGAATACATACGGGTGAGTTCACGAATTTGTACAAATAAGCAATATAATACATACATAGATATCTGCAAGGTATGGGTATAATGTAGCTGACATCTCTAAAGAACAAAATAACTTTATTTTTACATATATTCGGAAGGTTGATTATTGGGGAGATGGATAGATAAATTGTGCTTAAATGAGGTCAAGGATGGGGATTTCCGTACAGAGGTTGGTACAAAATTCCAAAACGAGGTAGCACGTATACCGAAGGATTTTTTAAAGGAAACAGTTCTATAAGAAGGAATAAACAAATTTGATGATTGGGTCTTGTGTAGAACGAATCAAGAAGGTAAGAAGGGTTTTTGGTTGTAAAGGTTCGGAAAAGGAATACACCTAGGAAATATTGCTGTCGGAAAACTGGATAGAGTCACTTCAACTCGGCATAACACCTGGAGACGTGGGAGCGCTTGGGGACTCCAAGTATAAATCTAATAAAACAATTCATTAGCCTCTTTAATCTTATCTCGAGCCCACCAAAATGCCATAGGAATGGTCCAAAAGAAAGGAAATTGGTTGCCAAAGAATTAAAACCAAGAAATTTAGAATGGAGATTTTTCATAGCTGTTCAGAAGGCTAACACATAAAGATTTTTCTTTTGATCAAATCTTAATGGTGAGGAAAATTGGATTTACAACAAAAAGCCAAACTATAACAAATCATAGGATAAGCCCAACCTAATCAACAGCAAAACTAAGTATTCATGAATTAAAGCACCATGCTCTGCATTAGGCAGGTTTAGCTGGGTGTAATCCTAGTATTCTTGGCTTACTTTCAGTAATTATATTGATGATTTTTAAAAAAATAACAAAAAAAGAAATTGATTTCTTACATTCCATCAGCCTTAGCCAATCCAATAAATCTAAGATAATGATTCAGACTTTTCCAATCATCTTGCATAGGTTCGGTAGGGCCAACATCTAAAGGTGTCCGAGAAAACAGCTCTATTGGCAGAGAATCATCTCTTATTTTCCCCTGAGAAAAAAAAAAATGAAAAAATTCTATAGTTTTTTATTTCAATGTTAAAGAATAATTGAATCAGATTTTTCAGAAACAGCACATGTGTAATTTCTATCGGTTTTGAGTTGACTTCTTCAGAGTAAATAATTAATTATAGACACATCCCATAATTCAAGACAACACATTACTTTAATAATGTTAAGATTGAACGTTTTTTTCTATATATATTTTGTAGATACCTATGAAAATTGTATTATAAAATAGTTTTTTTGGATGATTTTCAGAACTGTAAAAATGTTATGTTTTTGAAATAACTGATTAAATAAACTAGCATTCCATAACATTAAGATATCCGCAAGCACAGTTAAAAAAAACCATCTTACAGCCTAGGAAAGTGTCATAGTACAGTATAATCTCCTTAATGCTGCCAGAGAATTCTATTCCTGAACCATGTTTTTTTCTCTCTTTCAGTCATCTATCTGGTTTTAGTAAAAAACAAGTAAATGCTCAGTTTTTGCAAAGTTTGATAAATGTTCAACTGTTTATTTGACAATTACAAATTTAAAAAATTTCATACCTGTATGAACCTTTTGATTATCGAAGTTTAATTTTAATGAATGTTCGAAAATAGCTGTTGTCCTCCAAGGGCGACAGGTTCCCTCCTGATTGTTTCATATATTCCTTTAATGATGTCTGTAGCATTCGTCGAATTAGTGCATCTTGAGTGTCTAATTTTACTTTCTATACTTCATCTCTAAACCAGCCCCATAAACAGTAATCCAATTCTGTGAAATCTGATCTTGGAGACCAACTAATTGGACCACTGCGACCAATCTAATGATCTGAAAACTTTTCCTTTTTTGTCCTTTTATGATTAAGCATATAATATTTAGAAGTCAATGGTTGTATTTTCGAACATTTATTAAATGTATGACTTCCATAATTGAGGTGCTAATACATTTATGAAATATTGCTTATTTGAAAACTTTTGTTATCATAGTCCATGGTACAGACCCCTTTTTATCAAATCATTAATATCCTCCGAAAACTTCATGAACTGCTTCATCTTATCATAATGTACAAATTTGTATTCCAAGGAAATCCTCAGAAATGAGACATTTTCTCATTAAATTAATTAAATGAGTTACTAAAAACTCATAAATACCCATTTTTTCTTTCCACTTGAATCGTAAGATAATTTGATCACAAAAACGGAAAAAAAAGTGGCCTACAAAAATATTGGGCCGTTTGGCCTATACAATATTCCTTTCTGATGTGTTGGGGGTGGAGATCATGCCCAATGGTCCAATATTTTAGTAAACCACCTTTTATTTAGATTTTGTGATCAGATTATCTTACGATTCAAGTGGAAATCAAATGGGTGTTCATGAGTGTTTAGTACCTTATTAGACAAAGTTTGCTGATCTCCAGATTGAAAACGTCCCAATTCCGAGAATTTTCATAAATAAGAAATTTGCAGATTACGATGAGATGAAGCTATTCACAAAGTTTTGGAGGGTGTTAATAATTTGATAAAAAGGGGTCTGTACCCCGGATATTAGCTCATAAAATTTAAATAAAAGCAAATCGGATAGAACAAATGAGATTATTAATTATTTCCATGTGTGCAACCCATTCCTGGAGTTTGGCTCATTCTTACTGACTCACTGTATATCCACCTATGATAATTTGTTGCTCACTTTGACTTTAATTTAATTTATTTTATAATTACTTTTCTATGTAACAGTAGTTAAATTAATTAAGTGAAATTTATACTATAAATAAAAATACTTCAGAGAATACATACTAATTGACTTATATAGAGGCTATCCTTTCTGTTATTTACAAATTCTTCAAATTCGGAAACAGACAGTGCTGACCACTGATTAAGAGTAGGTTCTAATCCACCAAGATGACATTTTACAACACCATCTGGTACTTCAGCGAAACTGTTATCCATAATGTCGATATTTTTACAATCTACTATTTTTTCACAGCCTTCGTCAACTAAATTAACCTGAAATAGAAAAAAAAAAAAAAAAAAGATACGAATAACAAAGTTAACATTCAGCAACTTGAGCAATATTTAAGCTTGTTAATAATAACTTATATCATTTACTAAATTTATTGATTAAAAAGAATTTGTACAAACAATTATTATGTAAAGCTGAGCACTTAATAAACTAAGGTAAGAAACAGAAATATAAGACAAAAACTTTATAATTGAAAATTTAAGTCTTATATTAAAGTGCTAATGTTGTGTTGTATTCACTTATTTTTACTACTGCTAATTTATTTTAAAAAAAAATTAAATTTACACATGATAAATCCAAGTTTTGTAATTCTAAAGATGCAAAGTATTATTTTTGATTAATACTCAAAAACATATCTCTCAAGATAAATAGAAGTTTAAAAAAAATAGATTTAAAAAGAAATTGGTCGAAGTGCGGTCAGTCGAAATACTATATGAGCTTTTCAGATGACAGAATTACTAACTCCAATTTCAACATTTTTTAATACTAATGTTAGTGATATTACTAGAAAATGTAGAATGATTAAAAATTCCATTAAAATATACAAATTAATATTTACTTTTATAAATGAATCATTTGGTAAGATTTGTAATATTATTGCTCTATGCCAGGTGTCATCACAATTCACAACACATCTATCATCAACGACCCAGGATTTTTGACTAGAGTTCATTCTTCTGTTTCCATAAAATTCCTGGAGGTCAAATTTTAATCTGAAAATGAAACAAAACTTAAAATACAATAAATTTTAAATTACTGAAGAAATAATAGTATCTAAACCATATATTTTTTAATAAAAAAAAAATTGTTTTGTTTTAAATACTTAATATTTTAACATATTTATTTGTAATGTAACAGTTCACAAAATATAAAATAATGAATTAAATTATACATTAATGAAATGAAATTGCATTTAGTTACTAACTTATCAACTCTTTCTTGGAAACAGGCAGGCATAACATAAAATTCTCCAGGATTGTGAATACTTTTAACGGTCACTTTAGTTCTAACCACACCTTCGGGCATCATAATGAAGAAGTCCGTCAGATGAGAATCGCCATCAAATTTAATAGGTTTAGTCATTTTCTTACTAACTTTTTTTTTTTCTACTGCCATAATCTGAAATGTCTAATGGAAATATTTTTATTAAAATCCAGCTAAATCACTGTTTAAAAAATATTTCAAATTATTAATAGCTGATGTAGCAGAAAAATATGATAACTCTGAATTTGGGCAACTAAGTTTCAATTTTTAATACTGTATCCTAGTATGTAATAATAAAAGAAATTTATCAAAGACTAGTGAATTGAAGAAAAAATATATTTATTTAAAACAAAAAGAAACGTCCAACAAATAATAGTTATATTAACATTTCGAAATATTAAAAACTGGCATCCTAAAAATAAAGCTGTGTTTTTCTAAAACACCAACCGACAAATGAATGTAAACAAATTCAGGTGATTTAATTTTTTTTTTTTCTGTAAGTAGTCAATCTAACTCAATTTTAAAATAAAACTGAGTTTTTATCTATTTTTTATCTTTTGGCCAGAAATAATATTTATTTTTTATGGCTTTGTCTGAGTGTTTTTGTTCCAAAATAAATTTTTTTCTATTCTATTTCTCCTGCAATGAGCCAAGAGTTGATTTTTCTGAGATTTCAGATCTTGTCAGGGAAATGTTGCTATGGAAAACTATAGGGAAACAAGTGCCTCAAACTGGTTTTCCAAAAGTTCAATATAATAATTTTCAGTCATGTAATCTTGTTATTTTTATCTACGAGTATAAGATCTCTCTTCTACAAAGATCATGCAACTTCACAGTCTATGTCAACAGGTACTTTAAATTAAAAAAAAAAAAAAAAAAAAAAAAAAAAAAAAAAAAAAAAAAAAAGAAGAATATTATTCAAATACTTACTTGGATTCAAACAAAAAAAGTTCCGAGTTGAGCATTAAAAAAAAAAAAGGTTATATGAGTAATATATTTTTGTAGAACTCAAATTAATCAAAATAATTTAAGAGAAATGAATATAGATTTAAAAAAGATATTTACAATGTATTTTTTTGTTCTTCAGAAATTAATTTTATATAAAGTAAATACAATACAATTCCAGACATGTAAACTTTGGTAATCTGAACTCGTGAAAAGAAAAAAAGGAAGAATTGGTAGATGAGAATTCTGTTTTTTTTTTTTTCCGGTTGGCGCTACAGACTTTGTAGATCTTTGACCGCGAGATGTGGTCTTTTATACCACATCTCGAATCCTGATTTAATTGCACGGGGGTAGGGTCATCAGTCCTACGCCCAGAGAATTCTGTTCAGAAAATGAATAAGAGAGCAAGAAAGACATTTCTAAAGAAGCCCTGCTACCTACGCAAATTTCCAAGACTTTTAATAGCTTATATTTAAATGCAAGAACAAACAACCTTCCCATGATTATTTATCGAGATTCCTTATCTTCTTTCATTAAAACATAAAGAAAGTTAGCCAACTCCATAATGCAGGGTCTTATTTTAATCAATGTATTTAAATAAAACAATAAACAATAGAGGGTCAATCCATTTGAAATCAACCAGACCATGTTGCTCAACATTTTTTATTTTTTATAATTTTTTTACCAGTTATTCCGTATTTATTTGAGAGTTCAAAACCATCATCATCATCATCATATGTGGCACAACATCCCGTTACCGAGACTGGGCCTCCTCCAAGAGCCTCCGCCAGTTGGCTCTATCTTCTGCTGCAGCTCTCCAGTTCCGTACACCAAGCAGGGTTCTCGCATCATAGGCCACGTTGTCCAACCATCTCGTCCTCGGCCTTCCTACCCGTCTTACGAGGTGCAGCTCCTCCATCATTATTTTTTTTGGTATTTCAACGGTGCTCATTCTGGCCACATGCCCTGCCCCCCTTAGTCTGGCCAGTTTAATATACGTGACTACGTCGATGTCTGCATAGAGAGAACTGAGCTCCCTATCTTTTCTTTTCCTCCAGACATCACCCTCCTTTACTGGACCATAAATCCTTCTGAGGACTCCTGGCTCAAACACACTCAGCTTCATCTCATCGTGTTTGGTCATCGTCCAAGCCTCTGAGTCATATGTCAAAACAGGCCGAACAAGAGTCTTGTATATGATCAGCTTGGTCTTCTTTGAGAGGTACCTACTTCTTAAGTGTCGGCCAAGTCCATAGACACATCTATTGGCAGCCGTGATCCTTCTTTGTATTTCTTGAGCCATGTCATTTTTGCTATTAATTTCAGACCCAAGGTATATAAAACTTTTCACTCTCTCAAACTTAAAAGAACCTACTTCAAATGGAGAGTTCAGATCCACCTCACCACCAACTCTCATATACTTAGTTTTCCTCTCGTTGACTTCTAGACCAAGTGCTCTTGCAGCTGCTTCAAGGCCTATAAACGCTTCTCTGAGAGCCTGTTCAGACCTACCTATTATGTCAATATCATCAGCAAAACCAAGAAGCTGTGTCAGGCGATTGAAGATTATATCGTTGGTCTGAATACCGGAGTCTCTTACAGCTTTCTCCTCTGCCAAGTTGAACAATAGACAGGCGAGGGCATCCCCTTGTCTAACCCCACTGCTCACTTTAAACTCTTCGGAGTCGTCAGAACCGACGCGTATTCTACATCTCGAGCTGTCCATGGTCATCTTGATTAGGCGTACGAGCTTCTGAGGGATGCTTAGCTCCTCCAAGGCACAGTATAGTTGCGTTCTATCAACGCTGTCGTATGCTGCTTTAAAGTCCAGGAATAAATGGTGGGTGACTACCTTACGCTCCATAGTCTTTTCTAGGATCATCCTCAGAGAGAACAGTTGATCAGTGGTTGAGCGTCCTCTTCGAAATCCAGCCTGATATTTCCCCAGTTCCTTTTCAGAATACGGGAGGATCCTGTCAAAAAGAATGTTAGAGAGCAGCTTATAAGCACACGAAAGGAGTGAGATTCCTCGATAGTTAGCGCATTCTGTTTGATCTCCTTTCTTATGTATTGGGCAGATAATGGCTGTTGCCCATTCCGTAGGCATAGCTTCCCTCTCCCAGATGGTCAGCATTAAATCATGCAGAGCTTTCTTGAGTTCTTCACCTCCACATTTCAACAGCTCTGACTGGATTCCGTCCGGGCCTGGCGCCTTTCCATTTTTCCATTTCCTCAGGGCGTTTTCCATTTCCTCCTCATCAGGGGGTTCAATAGAATTCAGGGAGTCTTCCTCCATTACTCCTACTTCTCCAGGAATCGTTCCTCTGTTTAATGCGCCTTTGAAATGTTGTACCCATCTCCTTAGTACGTCATCTTTGTGGCTTAAAAGAGTTCCATTCGTGTCTTTGCATGCCGCCACTCTGGGCCTGAAAGCTGCCCTACCCTCGTTTATTCTCTGAAAGAACAGGCGACTTTCATTTTGGCCTCTGTGTCCTCCATGTTCTTATTTTCCCAAGCTCTTCTCTTTCCGCGGAATAATCTCTTCTCTTCGCGTCTTTTTCTTCGATATGTTTCTTGGGAGAGCCTTGTGGGACGCTGAACCTTCTTTCTGTAGGCTTCATTTTTCACTTTTACTGCTTGAAGGCACTCAGCATCAAACCATGGGGGCCTTCTAGATTTAGTCTCGTTGCCAAGAGCTTCTTCTGCTGCCTGTTTCATTGCATTGCTGCATCTCTTCCACTGTTCATCGACCATAGAGCTGTCATTAATTACTTCTTCATTAAGTTTCGTCTCCACAGCTTGTTGATACGAATATTGGTGGTCTGAGTCCTTAAGTTTAGCCACATCAATCTTCTTCTTTGGTCGTTGGTAGTGGTTTTTACTCAGCGAAATTCGTGATCTGACCTCGGCAATGCTCAAATAGTGATCCGTGTCCATATTTGCACCTCTATAAGATCTTGCATTTATCATGTTGGACTTGTGACGGGCACTAATGAGTACATGGTCTTATGGTTCAAAACCATAGTTAAAAAAATTTTGAGGGTCATAGTTTCTCAGCGGCCATTTTTAATTTTATTTTCAACTGAAAATATGTTTTGGGAAAATGCTTGTAACTATGGTTATTTTGTAGCCATTTTATGTTATCAAGCCAAAATAATTTAGAGTATTTTTCTCAATTTCTGTTGCTCAATACATCACCTAAAAAGAAAGGAAAGTGGTTTAAAAAAATCACGAATATAGACAAAAAAAAGGTGTAATAAAGAAAAGTCTCAACTTTAATTTTTTTTTCATATGTAGTCCTACCACTGTACTTCTTGGTGATGAAATTTCAATCTAGAAAATCTTGTCCTTTTTTAAATTTAAATTTTCAAAAAACCTGAAAAGTCATTTTCAACAATTTTTGATGTTATATATCACAAAAGGGACTGAGTGAAAAATTATGAAATTGATACAATTTATACCTTTTAATGATAGGAATGCGTGATATGAATTTGATCATTGAAACTCAACTGGTTCTATTAGTTATAGCGCAACAAATATGGCTGACAAGTGTGAGTTGGTATCAGCGTATCCTACCAACTCTAACTGTGGCATTTTTGCAGATATCAAAACAAAACAAAAATGAGATATAATTTTCGAGTAAAACATCATAATAATTTTAGTTTTTGTTTTGTTTTGATATCTGCAAAAATTCCGCAGTTAGAGTAGGTAGGAAGGATACGCTGATAACAACTCACACTTGGCAACCATATTTGTTGCGCTATAACTAATAGAACCAGTTGAGTCTCAATGATCAAATTCATATAACATATTGCTATCATTAAGAAGTATAAACTGTATCAATGTTATAATGTTTCATTCAGTCCCCCTTTTATGATATATAACATAAAAAATTGTTGAAAACGACTTTTGAGCGTTTTTGAAAATTCAAATTTAGGAGAACAAGGAGGTTTTCAAAATTAAAATTTCATCAGCAAGAAGTACAGTGGTAGGACTACATGTGAAGAAAAAATTAAAGTTGAGGCTCTTTTCTTTATTAAACTTTTTTTGTCTATTTTCATGTTTTTTTTATACCACTTTCCTTTCTATTTAGGTGATGTATTGATCAACAGAAATATAGAAAAAACACTTTAAATTATTTCAGTTTTTATTTTGGTTTGATATCTACAAAATAACTATAGTTACAAGCATTTTCCCAAAACATGTTTTTAGTTGAAAAGAAAATTAAAAATTGACGCTGAGAAAAAACTATGAGCCTTAAATTTTTTTTTTAACTAAGTCTTTGAACTCTCAAATAAATATGGAATAACTGGTAAAAAAATGATAAAAATCGAAAATGTCAAGCAACAACAAAATTAATTCAAATTGGATGATTGAGTATACATGTTTATGTATACTTAACTTTTCAGTAATCCTCCCTATTGTCACTATTTTAGTTAATTTAACAATGAAACATTTCTTAAAATTTTTACTTAAATCCTAAATCAATTAATTAAGAAAAACATATTTTAGAAAATACTCAAATTCTGATTGCTTTAGTTAATAGATGAATTTGAGTATTTTCTGAAATATGTTTTTCTTAATTAATTGATTTAGGATTAAAGTAAAATTTTTAAAAAATGTTTCATGGTTAAATTAACTAAAATAGTGACAGTAGGGAGGATTTAGATTAGTAAAAAGTTAGTTATAAATATATATGTATACTCAAGGGAAAACATTTAATTTTTATGTATAATTAGCAATTGTTTTCTATAAAAAAATTCATTTAGTTCACCAGAGTAAAAATAAAATGGCATTTTTTCCTTATATCTCAATTTAATTAATAATTCAATGCAAGGAAGTAAATGAATACTGATTTAATAAAACTGTAGGTGGATAAACACAAGGTAAACAGAATTGAATTCATATAAAATGACAATTCCTATAGATAAAAAAATTTTCTTACCGGATCTATTGGTTTTTCTGAAATTTTAGGGAACACAACAAGAACAGAGCTGAAAAAAATAATTGATTAGAAAAATGAGACGAAATAGTACTCGGAAGTTTAGTATTTAATCACTCACTTGGGTCCAGTGCTCATGGCTAAACCTTCTTTCACAATCTTGGCATTAATACATATATCAGCTTCCTTAGAAACTTCATACAAAACAACAGTTAACTCTCCAACTCCTACACTTTCTACAAGTAATTTAAATTGCTTATCAAACACTAATTCATGAAATTCAGAACATATTTCTTCATTCCAACAATCTGTTCCACCAAACGGGTACACATCAGATAGAGTACATTTGAGAGCCTAAAATTTACAAAATATGATTAAGTTAATTTTATTGAATATGATAAAATAAGCAAATAAATATATATGTAATAATATTTGCCTGGGCAGGGAGATAGCAAAATCTTTGTAATAACAATTTAATATTATCACAAACTAATGTCTCTACATTCCCAAAATCAATGAAAAATATTTTAACTTTTCTTCCTTCAAGATAGTCTAAAATTTTTCCTCGATACCAATTTGAATCTTTACTATAACAAGCAGCAACAAGCATACCTAATAAAACAAAAATATTAATTTTTAAAAAGGGCAAAATAAATAATCTGTTTATATTTTTTTAATTTTATTAAAGACCAACCTTTTTTAGGATCATAGATGGCATTCTTTTGTGAATTCTTAATACCATAGGCTCTTTGCAAGTCCTCAGCCAATTGTGTAAGTTTTTTACCGTTCGTTAGCTACAACATAATATTATTAAATAAACTTGTGAAAATGTAAAAACAAATTAAATATTGTGAAACTTACATCTTGAACATAAAAAGTATGAGGAGAATCAACATATGAAACATGCCCTTCGAAGACACTTCCCTCATTGTAACTCTGCTGAGGTGGTGTTGTTAGAGTCTGTTGCACACTAATATCCTAATGAAAAAATATTATATAAAGAGAATGAAAAAAGAAAATTATAATTTCAAAAGATTTTAATCAATTATTAAAATTAAGGTGAATCAATTTGATTGTACTAATTACAAAATGTTTTCAAGAATCTTCAATACTAAAAAAAATAGAGATATCATATGTAATACTGATTGTTATACTAAAAATTTGGGCTGCATGTATTTCACTATTTCTTTATTGATTTTTTCTACCTTGGCAACATTTCGGCTTAGACTGCTATTTACAAACCATCTATAAAGACTTAATTAACCATTATTTTTTTATAAAATCAACATTTAACTTGATACAATAGTGATGTTAATCATCAATTAAATTTAGCATTGAATAATCTTATCTCAAATGGGATTGGGTCAATAAATTAAACTACATATTATAATTACATAATTTTTTTTAAAAAGTTGAATAAGAATATTTTATTACATAAAAACTATAGGTGGAAAGGTAAGGTCAACTCAACAATTGGTCCTTTTTTTTTTTTTTTTTTTTTTTGCTCCGACATGGGGGGAGTGGAGTGCACCACGGTATCAAAAAGGCCTATTGTGCGTCGTCCTAAACTCAGTTAAAACAGGCCAGATGCCTTTGTGAACCTATTGATACTGATGGGATCAATCAGTTCAGCGTGCTTAGGGTCAGTGATATGATCACATCCAAAGCGATCACATTTGCAAATAATGTGATAGGCCATTTCATCTTCCAGGCCATATAGCCTGCAGGTGGAGGTTTCACTTGCACCCAAATTGAAAAGGTGCTTATTTAATAAATAATTTTTAATAAAAAATAAATTTAATAAATAGGTCCTTAATGAATTATAATTTACTTATTTAAATTAATGATACTCATTTATGTTGTTTCTCATTATACAACATGTTAAACGTTATGTCCATAATCGGATTATTATCTCCATGGGAGTTTGTAGTTGGGAGGTTATATGTTGTTATATTATTATTTATTTCATGTACTGTTAAAGATCTTTGTTGGGGCCAGGGGTACTTCAAAATCGAAGTACAGATCTTTCCCCAGTGCGTTTCCTCAATGGTGGGAAAATTCGAGAAAAATTAAAAACGTTGGGAAAGAGGGGAAAAAAAATTAATGAATAATGAGACCTGTAAAACATTAGAGAAAAAAACAAATGCATGCAAAGAAAATATTAAAAAATAGAAATATTCAATAAATCAAATAATGGAAAAATGAAAATCCCCTTTTGAATGTGTACAATTTATTGAGAAAGAGAAAGAGATATAAATTTATATACAATAGTTAAAAAAATAAATAAAGAGTAGAATGAATTTCACTGAAATGAAAAAAACACAAAATATAAATCAGTGAACATAAACCCAAAATTACAATTATTAATAAAGAAAAAAAGAAATCAATTTCTGGACTAAAATTAAAACGAGAGATAAAAATGATGGTCCAAAAAAATAAACTAGTCTAGCGAAGAAAACAGTTAATTAATATTTAAATGTCTTGGTGAGAATAGAAAACACAAGCCAAGTTGGAGGTTCTGCTTCCAACCTGTTACCTTCCGATATACAGCTGTCGAGTAATCGATGGTGGGGTCGTATCGATATGTATCGATTACTCAGCTGCGCCCAACAGCTGATCTTCAAAAATGGCGTTGGTGATGTGAAGGAGACTAGACGGCCTGGAGCTTGGTGAGATTGGTGGGGGTAAATTTCCACTACATGGGTCTAATGTCGACAAGAGCTATCTCCAGACTTCCGAAAAAAACAACAAGGCACTTATACTAGGCCGGTGGGGTTTGAGTTAACTGGAGTGGCTGGTGAGATGGTGAGAGAAATTGTCCACTACGTGGACCCAATAACGAAGGCCCACTCCAGACTAACTTAAGACCGCATGCTGACAGTCTTATGGCATTATTTGTGTCTTAATCCCTAAGACAGCGTATTAGTGCTGGGCTGTTGTGTATACAAATGCGATAATACATCGCAGAATAAACCTAAATCTATAAACAGTGGACACCAAAATACATTTTTGGGATAATATCCCTCGGCCGATTACAAAAAAAATAATAAATATTTATTGAATTATTAACATTTAAAAAGGGTTATTGGTGAGAAAAAATAAATAAAACATGAGCCTATGCGGCGTTAACAATCTTGTTAAATTAAAATTCCAATGTTGTTTGATCACGGTAATTTAGTGTGAGCCAAATATTACCCATTGACCTGTAATTGAATTATATTGCGCTGGTGATTGTGAAAATTGGTGTGGGCTGTATGAGGTTGGATCAATGAAATTTGATACATGGTTAAATTAAATGAATGATTCAAAACATTGATTATATTGCATATTACTGAATACAAAGAAATGGAATTTGCGCACTTTACAATTTTGCTATTAAAAGATAAAATAAATATTTCTATTTTTAATTGGTGAAGGTGAAATTAAAATTTGTCATATGACATTGCCATGTTGGAAGTGATTTTGCTTCTCATAACATTTTGTGGTAATTGGACTCACTTCCTGTCTGAAATTGAGCTTCGTTTTTTGGCCTCCACTTCTTCCTCCCCCAGGCTGTTTTCTTGAGGTTTAGCAACTCATTTTTTCTTTCTGTTATAATTTCTAGTCAAATAGAATGAGAGTGTGCACATTTCATCAAATGAATGGGTTTAACTGAATAGTAATAGTTTGCAGCGAAATGAAGGCCAATAAAATGGTGGTGAAGTTGAGATTATGTAGAACTGTTTTAATTTTTTTTTTTTTTGGTGTTTCATGAACGGTTCCTTTTCAAAAATGGCCAAGTCATTTTCGGCGAGTTTAAAATTTGAATATCATAAAAGGGACTGAATGAAACTAGAACATTTCATAAAACTTTATAATGTGGCACAAATTTCGTGAGTGAGACTCAATCGGCTCCAGAGTTAAATTGCACCCTAATATGTCTGGACAATGCGTTATTAAAACGTTAAATCAGTATCATGGAATATGAAATAATGGAACTGAATTGAATTTTTGTCTATAGACAAATTCTATGGTAGGTTTGTAGTTTTTCGATTGCCTTCAATAAATTATTTGTTAACATTTTTCATCCAGTGTTTTGGTTAAGACTTTGAACATAAGTGTAGTTAAAAACACTTTTTTTTTTATGTATTTTTTAAATATTTCATAAGATGTATGAACTAGGCTATTTACTTCTAAGTGATTAAAGGTCTCTTGTCAATTATATTATTGAAAATTATTATAATACAAAAATCTCACTTACTGTCGTTTGGCTAAGCATCTTTGTCATCGAAGCTAATTCATGGAAGACTAATGATTGACGAAGATTGATAAAAGAATTTTCAGTCACTTTATGCAAATCTACTACATACGAAATATTAGTTTTGTCGATGACAGTTATAGTAACAAAATCACTAAAAAAAAATTAAACAATAATATTAATAAAAAACATATTATTTTTAAAAAAATAAAACATATTTATATTTTCATTACTCATCCATGATTTCAGTCATCAGAGAAATAGCCTGGGCATCCCATTCTTCTCCATACCTAGGCACACAATCTGCCAACTGACATCTATAAGCCAAACATGGCATGTTCAGAGATGATTTTGGAATACTTCTTATCCTGAAATTCACATTAATAGAAACTGCATTAATTTTGAAACTAGTATTATACAAATATCAAAATAAAGTCCTGATGGCAAATGGGTCTAATATAAATCATTAATAAACATAGACAATAGATAAGTAAATATATTTACCTAGATTTGTCAACAATTTCAGAATTGCCATAATCAACATAAAATACTTCAAATTTCCTGGGATCGATAATATTAGTAATCCTGGATCGGTACCACTTGCTGTCAGCTCCGTACAGTGTCAAATAAAGTTTACCTGAAACATTGTTTAGAAAGAAATGAATGGCTTCATATCAAAGAATGGACACCTGTCATTTTCAGCGGAGAAAAAGTTAATTTATGTGTTATAGATTCAATACGAACTGTTTGATGATTTTATTTATAAATGTTCAAGCTGAATCATGAAAAAAAAATTGGTTTAAATTGAAACTGTGTTGCAGAAAATGTTTTTTTTCTCAAGTTTTTTAATTTGACAGATGTACATCATTCATATTAAGGCACTCCAATATGGATAACAGATTTCTGAAAAAAATTATTAAAAAAAAAAAGTTGTCTTCATATATTCTGGCAGAAGTTCTTCAGTATTAAAAATTTCATAAAACTTAAAAATAAATAGTATAAAAAATGCATATATACACATTTACAAATTAAGATCAGAAATGTCTGGACGATATAATTAACTGTCACATTTTATGGAACTACAGATCCTAACTTAACTTCAGAAAAAATTGACTTATCTATAAAAACTATACTGAGAGCAATATGGACATATAGTGCAGAACTTTAGGTTTCAGCAACAAACAAGTACACATAAACAAAATACAAAAAACACAATCTAAAATTGTTAACATACCATGGTACATTTCAAATCACAACATACATAACGAGATAAGCATTGCAACAATAAAATCTTACATCTATGACAAATATTGTATCTTTCACTTTTTAGCTTTCAGTTTACTAATTCTTTCCTCCTCTCTGTTACCAGGCCAACGCAGGTTAAAAAGAAAATAGCCAAGACAACTGTAGCTTCATCAAAAAAACAGAACTAAATCAAGACCATTATCAAGCAGAGTTGAAGTAACTAAACATTTACATCAAATTCATTATCAAACATTACATCAAATAAAAAAAAAGCCTAATTAAAATTCTTGGAGAACTAGAGGGATAGGAAATGATTCAATGAGTGAGATTAAAAATTCACTATATTTGGAGAATGAAATGGAATAAACAGAAGAGTGAGAGGACCAGATAAAGATAGAAAATGCTTCCAAATGCTAAAGTACGAGCAAACAATTTTTTATATAAACCTAATGGTATAGATAATGGACAGAGAATTTAAAATAAATAACATCGGAGATGTATGATGGATGGTTAGAACACGAGGTATGATTTTAAGGAAGTGATTGGAACATATAATTGCCTTTCTTTGTCTTACCTACATTCAACTTCCAGCTTTTTTACCATAGCCCAATGACACTCAGTTCAAATCTTTTCGTTTTTTGGGGGTAAAGTACGATAAAATATTTAGAGATGATAGGCAACTACTTGTATTGGAGGCTATCCATCTATGACAAAAACTCTAAATGATCTGAGAGGAAGAATTTGAACCAGCACATTGCATTGCTTATACTATACTTAAACATTTATAATATTACCTTTTTCTGGATTATATGGAGGTTTATATTGCTGAACTTGTGAAGTCCTCAGAGATGCTTGAAATTCAAGTAATTTCTTCTGAGCATTCTCTCTCTGAACGTAAAAATGTGAGGGAGATATTAGGTGACTTATACGGACCCTGAGTGAACAACCTGAAGGAACATACACATCACATAATTAAAATGTTTACTATAATCAAATCAGTAATAATTTATTTGGAAAATAGATATTTTTTTTTATTAATTATACCACCTACCCACAGCTATTTCATCTGCATAAAGAAGAGTCTTTGGCGGATGATCACGAGTCTGTGATGAGTAAGATTTTTCACTAGTTAGAGAAGGTGATGGACTGATTGTTCCTTCTGAAGGAGAAGGAGGGGTTGAATCTAAAACATAATATCTATTATGCTAGACACTTTTTAGAAACTAAATAAGTAACTATACAGTACATCTAAAGCGGTAAGGAAACAATTCAAAATCTATAGATAGGTAAAGATAGATAAAGAAGATGATATAGCAGCAGCCTGTTGCAAAAATAGAAAACACAGAACTTCTTATGGTTGCGCCTAATATTAGACTAATTTAAAATTTCTGAATAATCATTAAAAGCTATATTGTGTAAAGTAAATGAAAGTTATGTTTATAAGAAAACAATTAGAGATGCTCAAATAAACCAAACATCATTCTCTATAAAAAACTACATATAAATATAAGAAATTTCAGCTAGTTTCTTACCAACAATAAGATAGGGTTTTTTCAGTAACTGCAGAACTTCATCCCTTGTAAGATCCTTAATGGGTGAAACCTTATAATCAGTTGGTACCTTTTCTTTTGTGACTAATTGGTACCGAGGTCCATCCACTAATTCCAAATCACAATGTTTTTCCAAAATGTTTATAAATTCTTGATCAGCATGAAATCTATGTTACAAAAAAACAAATAGAAATATTTTTATTTAATTAAATTAAGGATACTTATATATTGGCCATTAATACACCAGGATTATAAATTAATTTAAATTAAGGAATACATAATAAAATAGAGTAACATACACAAATATTTTCAAAATTAAGTCAAAATAAACTCACAGTTACATGAAAGGAAAATAAAAAAAATATATTTAACTTTTTTTTTAAAAAATGAAAAATGATGAATGAAGAATCAGTAAAAGGCCTTCATATTACTTCTCAACTATTTATTTGCTTAATGTTCAAGGTTGGCTACATAAAAATAGCATCAACTTTTTTGATCTTTTGTATTTTTTTTTTATTATGAACATTTGATTAGTTTTCGTTAAATTTCATATTATTTTAGATAAATGAACCAAATTAAGGAATAATAACACATTTATGTTCATATAATCAACTAATATCTACAATATAACAATTTTTCAAAAGAAAAACAAATTTAATCTGATAGTTTAATGAATATTATGTTATTTAAATATAACAATATAAATATATTGATCATTCTTTGCAGAAGAATAAGTAATGAATGCTTAAACGCTGTATCTCTACACCAAATTGCCCAGTGTCCATGACTTTTTTAAAAAATGTTTTGTAGAGAATTCAGGAAGCTTTCAGATACATATAGGTATAATGAACAAAAAATGATATAATTTTTAAGTTATTAGCAAATTATGAATTCATCGTAACGTCTCGATCCATCGATTTGGCACCATCACATGGTTTCAAACTTCACACTTTAACATTCAATTTAATTTAAGTTCTAGTATAAAACTGAGAACCAAAATTACGAGTCGCACATTCTGCGTTACATTCCTTGACTATTGATACCTTATTCGTCAAAATACATACTCAAAAGAGCCGGAAAAGGAATCTATATTCAGAAATAATATATAGAAAAGAAAACAAGATAATCTCCCTATTTTGAATAAAGATTATTTATTTTAGTCAAAGATTTTGGGATTTTAAAGTATAGGGACCTGCGACACATTAAAACAAATAAGATGTTAGAATTATATTCATAAAAATATTTATTGAAAATTTATTTTACCTAGGTTCCTTCCAAGAAGCCGATTCAACTAAATAGCATGGTAATTCCTGACGAGACTTCAAATTGTCTATAACCGCTAGACATTTAGGACCAACAGCTGATCCATCACTGAATAAAGTTCTCGTGGAAGCCAAAATTGTCTCTGCATCCTGTGTATCAGAAAAAAAATTTTTTTTAGAGAAGTTATAAGAAAACCAAAAATATACCAAATTTCAAGAGTTAAGTTTAACAAGTTAAATACCTCAATATATCCAGTCAAATTTTTAATAATCTCTTCTAAATGTTTTCTGGTGTTGGCAGATAACAATTTCTTACGAATTTGGTGTTCAATTAAAGTGAGTTTACCATGGAGTAAGATAAAATACTCGCTAATTTCTTCCTCAGTCTTTTTAACTTCACGAATGTCTTTGTCATTATGATAAATATTATCAGCTAACTGAAAAAAAAAACAACAAAAACAAGATTAAAAATGTTATTTTAAGATGGATATATTAATTAATTAAAATGTACTTTAATAAAAATATTTTGTATTAATTAGATTCCAAATAATATAATCAATAAAGATTGTATTTCTTTAGGGATTCAAATATTTTTTAATATAGCTATACCATTTTATTTTATTTTTTTCAGAAATAAAATAATTATATTTTTTTATTTAGTTTATTGGAACACAACAACAAATTTTATCAAGCTTTAATTTCACAATTTAGCACTGAAAAAATATATTAAACTTATATTTTAATATGAATAATATTAAACTTATACTTTAATATGAGCCTTTCCGTTGATAGAATGACTAACTCAAATTTCAACATTTTTTAGTAAAGTCAATTTAGTGATATTTCTAGTTGGAAAATTTACAATATATGAGCAGTGAGTAGGTTTATTCTGGAGTAGGCGATTGCAGTGTTGAAATATAGAACTGTGAATAAAGGTGTACATTTTCGCACCAAAAATATCACTCAAATTAATAATACAAAATATTGAAATTGGAGTTAGTCATTCTGTCAACTGAAAGGCTTATATAATACAATGTGTGCTTGTTTTATTCAACACATCATCCACTTGCAGAACTAGTAGAAAACATTCGATCAAGAGTGAAAGAAAAATGTATATTTATGTTTAAAGGTTTGTTTAGGCATTTCACAAACTATGAGAAACACAACTATCTAACATAACAAACAGCGACATTATTCCCAAACCAAACTATTTATTTTATTTCTTTTGATATCGACAGTAGATGGAAAATATAAAAAAATAGAAACAAAAATAATAATAGCATAGTGAAATAAGAATTTATATATTTGTTTGTCCCGCAGCTTTCGAAATGTCTAAACACATCTTAATACTGTCATAAAACACGTTGATAGATGAATTGACAGATATTCATCCAATTAGACCCAATTGAAAATAATTGTTTAATATTCTTTAGTTTTTATAGATTATAATAATAAAAGATTTATAATTGATTTAGAGATGAAAACTTATTTAAATTGTTCCGAAGAACATTGATGACAAAAATAAAAATTTTCTTTAATTTTATTGCGTTTGTAAATAAATTGTTAATTTATACGTAAACTTGGTACCACTGTACAAGTGATGCTCCACTTTGATGAGGGACACAAGATCTCATGATCACGCTATTAAAGGAATCCACACTATGATGGAGTGTGCCCGAAAGTAAACTGTGAAGTAACTGTCTGGGAAGGGCTCGACCTCCACTGAAAAGAAACAACTGGGGGTTTTTATATTCCTTTAGAGCGAGCGATGGAAAGCAGCGATGAAATTAAAGATAATTAAGGCCACGATTTTTCCCGATTTCAACTGATAAAGACACGTTAAGAGTTAGCAGAAGTCGTAAATGTTAATCTAAATACATAAAAGGAGGATATGCCCACCCATCAACACTCGGCCGTTCTCAGAATCCAATTTATATCGTGATCAAGAGATCCTGGCACGCTCGTCAAAGTGGAGTGACAATTGTACAGTACTGCCGAAAAAATTGACGAGTTCACTAATATATTATGTGAGTTTACTTCGAATAATAAAATAAAATAAATTAAATTAAAGACACTATATTGTTATTTTTCTCTTGAAAGTTACAGCTATTTAAAAATTAATATAAACAACAGATGTATTTTCTTTTGTTTATTGGAGACTAGGTACTCATCCATTAAAGGAGTTTAATTTTATTTTATTTGTTATCATTTTTTTTTCTTTTCATATAAAACGCGATTATTTTGTATCAGTTCTCATTTTTATTGTATATAGTTTTAAGTAGTGTTGCCCAAATGCGAGACCAAGACGAGTCTTTGTCTTGCGTTCTGTCTTGGTTTTGGTCTTGCGCCAGAGTCTCGCCGTTACCTATTAGCCTATTAGTATAGAGATATTACAGTAATTTTTCAGATATGGGAAACCCAATTAGACCCAAATGAAAAATTGGAAGTGCTAAATGCAAAAGTATATTGGTTATACCAATTCTTTACAAAGAGCAACTTAAATTGTCAAATATTAGTTACTATTTTGCCTTAATTTTTTTTTTATACAAACGATGTCTTTTAACTGTGAATTGATGATTGACTGTAGAGAATAATTGAAGAGAAGAATGGTTGGGGCGATCAGTCAAAAATATAAATCATAAAAATAAATAAGTATATTTATTTTTGCCGACGTTTCGGCTCAAAGTTCAGCCGTTGCCAGTTGCAAAATGCAAGACCAAGACATGGGCAACACCAATTTTAAGTATTTTGTGCATAGTTTCATTTGTGTTGTGTACATTGTTAGTTTACGTAAGTTTTTTTCTTTTACTTATTGGAGACTAGATGTTTATTTATTAGAGGAGTTTAACTTTTTTTGGTAATTATTTACATGAGAACCAAACGGGCTACGAGTGGTTCACAAACACTTAGGTCGCACTTGTTCATGGAATGCCGAAAACAGTCTTTCGGATAAACCCAGATGCATTCAGCACTCCACACGGGCGGGAAGATAACAAATAAAATAAAATTAAACTCTTCTAATGGAAGAGTACCTAGTCTACGGAGGGGGGGGGGAGAGGGTTTGGGGCTGAAGCTCCCCCAAATGGTGAAATATAACAATGTTTTATGATCAAAATATTAAAAATTATATCTTAAAGTATTATTGTTCGTGTAATTACATTTAAAAGGACTTTAGGAATCACTTAAATTCCATTTCATATAGGTAGTTAGTTTCGTCCTGTTTTTCCAAAGTAATTATCGTTATTTTTATGTGAAAAAAAAGCTTTCAGGTTGAAGCCTCTCCCAAAATTAAATCCTGGATTCGCTAGTGGCTCTCCATGAACAGGTGTGACCGAAGTGATTGTGAGCCATGCGTAATCCGTGAGGTCCTCATATAGATAATTACCGTCTTTTTTTTTTTTTTTTTCATGTTTAAGTATTTTATACAATTTCTTTTATTTCATCATGCATATATTGCTAGTTTAATAAAACGTTTTTTTCTTTTAATTATACCTATATTATGTAACAGATTTTCTGGCCAGAATAAAGTGATTATTCTATTCTATTTTTTTCTAAATATTCAAGTTATGAGGGGGAAAAGTAGTGAATGGCAAAAAAATTAAATTACCGGCACATATATCAAACAGAAAGACAATAAAAATTTTGAACAGACTGCTTTTGTCGAAAGTTTTCATCAAACCGATCATTCAGCGGAAATAAAGATTTAATTTTTTTTTTTTAAATTACATGTTCCAACACACAGGGTTTGTCTTGCCATATATATATTGCATATTACAAATTGAGTTAAAAGAAAAAAAAAAACAAATCGATAAGAAATGAAGATAAGTGAAATGAAAAATAATGTGGGAATAAACAGCGGAAGGAGTAGGGGTTGGAGGCTTCCAGCCGAACTGACTCCAGTAGTGGTCCGAACTCCGAACCGATTGGTGTACCAAGTCCGCGTCACCATGGCTTCCCTAAGCACCTCAATCTTCATCGTAGTCTACCTCTCCTGTGTCATGATTATATCTGGTGGGTCTTAGGTTATAATCTTGAGTACATATCTTACATATAAAAATAATGGAATTTAAGAATAAAATTAGACGCAACACTACTGCACAGAACCACCAATTTATTTAAACCTTTATCGCACAATAACAAATTAACTTGTTGAAGCAAACATGTAACATATTTTGAAGCTATAAAATTATATCATAGCCATTCCTATTCTGCCACTGATTAAGAATGTGATTATTTTCGATAATTTTTTTAAAATTATATATTAATGAAAAATTACTTAAAAGCACAGGCGGATCTATGGGGAGGCTTTCGGGCTGAATCTCCCATCATCCCCCCTCACTCCAAAATGGTAAAATATAACCATGTTTTATGGTAAAAAATATTAAAAAGTTACCTCTTAACGTAATATTGATTGTTCATGTAATTACATTTAATAGGACTTCAAGAATCATTTAAATACCATTTCATATATCTTTGTTTTTTTTTCAAAGTAGCTATCGTTATATATATGAAAAAAAAAAAAGCTTTCGGACTCAAGCCCTCCCCCAAAATGAAATCCTGGATCCGTTGGAGCTTAAAAGCAAAGTCCCTTTCCATGGACATAAACACTAATTAATATTAAAACATTTAGGTTAATCTTTTACGTTAATTAATATAATTAATTTTAAGATGAACATTTTATATTTGCTCTTAACCAATTTGTGATATATCTGTTTATTTTTCATTTAAATTGTTTTTTGTCAATATATATTTTCATTTTGTTTTTGAATATATTTCATACAATTAAAGGTATTTTTTTTATCTTAAGTATATTTTTTCTTTTTTTAGAATACATAATATAAATTGGTATTATTATTTTTTTAAAGAATAGTGTCATTATTTCTAAAGGAACATGACCGAAAATAATTTATCTTAATTGATATATGACTTAATGGTCATAATTTATGTCTTAAATCCATATTATGACTAATTAGATAAGTTCAAATAATTTTAGTTACCAAGTGAATTAAAATTGCTAATTACTATCTTATATTTATATCTTAATATTTTCTTTAAAATGTTTTTTTTTACTATTAATATTTTTTTCTGGCACTCATTAAATCATTGGAAGGTGCAAATGGATGTCTGATTCTATATCTTTTACAGAGGATTTTTTTTTTAAGAATGATAAATATGGCTGTACATACGTGGGAGCTGACAGTAAACAAACCCAACGCCCAGAATATAATATAATGTCATATTACAAGTCCAAACAAATTTTCGCATTTTCAAATTCAGTAGCGGATTGTTCAATCCCAGGATTTGACAATGAAACTGATTCGTATAAACATGGAATATAAACAAAATTAAACACATTATCTTTAAGAAGCCAATATAAGTAATTTCGGTTTAATTCGATCTAAAAATAGGTTGCTTAATCTGTAAAATTGTAAGATTTTAACTGTACATTAAGAGTAAAAAATAGATAGGAGGGAAAATATGAGAAATTAATAAATAAAATACGTATATGCACATACGACACACATACCATTTAAATCGATGAAGATATTAAAGATAAACGTTTAAATTGTTTAATAGTTCAGTATGATTCATAGAATAATACCTGTTATTATATTATTATTAAAAATGAAAAAGTTATTAGAAATATGTTACACTATACTTAAACTTAGAGGAGGTATAGACAGCTGATTCCTAGCCATCATAGTCCTTAGAAAAGGATCATTCGACCTCCAAATGTTTTTATTTAGGAGCTATTACGGAAAGTTTTCGACATCTCCAATTCACCGATTATTCAAGGCGAAAATAACAAACAGCAATGGAATACGATTGTATTTGTGTTATAACCATCCAAACATGTAGAAGGCTTGAAAAAACAATCAGTAGATCAAAATGTAATAATGCTAATTTAGCACTGGGATTTCAAAGGTTGGACTAAGAACGGTTCAATAAGATATAAATTTTAAAATAAAATAAATATCAAATGGCCATTTAATAGAAAAACTAAACATGAAATTTCAAAATTTTGTGTTGGTACCTAATTCGCTAATTTAAATATATTGCAGGTATATTTGAAACATTACAGAGAAAACGCATTGTATTGAAGACAAAAAAATGCAATGAATGATGAGACGTTATGGTTTGTTATTATCCAGTATAATATAAACAAAAAAGTACCTTCAACTAACAGAGTTATACAGAAAGATATTATCAAACCTTTAAGCTATCCTATATCCAAGTTGAGAGACTTCCTCGGCTGTAAGAAATGATTAGCAATCAAAAAATGTGGAAGTACTGGGATAGCATAAATAAATCCCTCGCTAAAAATGCTTGATCTTTACTTAAAAATGCTTAACAGTAATATTCAGTTCGGTAATTATTAAAATAAAAATTAAAAACAATAATCATGATTATATAAATAGATGCAAACACGATGCGAAAATAGTTATCCGATTTCAAATACTATATTTCTCCGATGTATTTATTCTTGTTTTCGAAGTCCTTAAAAATAAATGCTAGTACAAGACAAAAAAAAAAAAAAAAGTAAATAAATAAAAAGAGGGTAGGTCCAAAATTTTCTAGCTAAGCCATTGATTGCTTCATACCAAATCACTTAGATTTTTCAATCGCTTTTGAGAGTAGCTCCTCGAATTTCCTGGGACGAAATTTGTGATTAACATTCTTCTAAAAAATGATAAATATGTTAACCAAATATTCCTTCATCTGTAGGTCAATATCTTCCGTAGATCTAAAAACACGAGATGCGGAGGAATGTATCATTTCAGGGTGGTTAGGTAAAATATAACTTGAAGATTATATTCCAGTCAAAACAACACAGATAAATATATTTCATTTGAATTTTAACAGTATTTAAAATAAATAAAATATCAATAAACCATGAGTACAATATTCTCCTAATCAAAATTCCATCGTACATAACATTCGCATAAAGTTAAAGATAACGAATAATTTTTAGGTGAATAATTAAAATTATGTCATCCTTAATTTATTAAAATGTATTCATGTACATATTTTTACATGGATTAAGTTTTGTTTTTTATGAATATGATCAATGATTTCAATGGGAAATGATGAAAACAAGTTAAGAGAAAAAGATATTAATTATTATATAATTCTTATTGAAATTTCGGAGAGAATACAATGAAAACTATTGGAACACAGACTGTTTATTTGAACAATAAAACAAACCGATGATCAAAAATAGGTTATGATTTCTAAAGTTGACTACAAGATCAGAAAAATTAAAAGAAGAATAATGAAAATTATATACTAAGAGTTCAGGAGGAAATTAATGACTAATATAAATTGAACCGACGATGGATTAAATATAAAGATAAAAAGAAAAGAAAGCGAAGTTTCGGAAAAATAATCTCTTATGCGCTCAGTAATGGGTCTCGAATGGTTCACTATGTGGAATGTTACACAAAACATGCTCCGATTGAAAGATGAATTTTAATAAAAATTTGAAAAAACAAAAAATACCCCCAAAATACGTCACCGTTGGTTTTTCTTATGATTAAAACGTATAAGAAAATATGTATTTATTTTTTTGTATTCAATGGCCTAATATCGTCCTCACCACGTTTAAATACCCAAGGAATGTGAAAACAGTTATTTTTGAGGAGAATAATGTTATCGGACGGCACATCAGTTATACCATCCCGCACAACAAACTAACTGAAAATCTGCTGAAAAAAAAATTGTTGACATTGTTATTATTTTCCAAACTTCGACAGACATTGAAAGTAACTCTTTCATATACCAGCCAGAACGTATAGCCATTCATTTAATACATTTAAAAAGAAACACGAATAAAGAAAATGGAAAAGAGTTGATTTGGATAATTATCTTTTATTTTTTTCCCCTTAGTCCCTTCTATACTTTTTTTGACTGGTTTTAAGGTCTCAAAAGTTCTCCTTTTGAATAATTATAATAATAAAAAACATCATAATATTGATAATCATTACAACCTCCACGAGAACAATTACTGGGAAAAATATTTTAACATTGTAACTCCATTTTTTTAAAGCCATTTCAAAACTATCCTCATATAGAAATAGATTAATTAACCCAACCACCGTGTGGTTCGATTCCTCCATGTCTTTATCGATGACAGCAGTAGCACGTAACATCCTATCTCGGTGTGATAAACGACACGAGAGTATAAAAAGAAAAAAACCTAAAGAGAATTGGCTTTTTTTGAGGTTCTTGCATCAGTCAGATCCTTGCATATGACTAGGCAATTCAGTTTTTGTACCTTCTCATCCTGACTTTGGAAGATGATAATGATGCAACAGCAGCTGCGACAATGAATCAGGCATAACTGCTTCGGAAGTATTTTAACGACGATCATTCAACAAATGTCACTTTATTAATCACTTAGGTATTACTTTTAAAATTATCTATAAACAGTTCGTTTAAAATAACGTTACAACATTATTAATTTCCATAACGGCGCTGCATCGACTCTTTCAAATTAAAGTAAAATTGAAACATACATCAAAACAAATAATTCTTAGTTTATAATTGCGGGTTAATAGTTGACTGTCGTGAATAATAAAGAGAAGGATGGTTGGGGTGATCAGACAGAAATAAGAAGGCAAAAATAAATAATAATATTTATTTTGAAATTTGCCGATGTTTCGACCTGAAGTTCAGGCCTTCATCAGGGTTCTTCCAATAGCTGACTAGAATAGAGTGCTAAAAAATAAACTCACTTATATTAACTATTTTTGACACATTATAAGGCTTTGGACTATATTGATCCACTTAAATAGTTCTTCCATTGATGAATGTGATATAAACCCATAAATATGCGTTTACTTAGAATATTATTACATAAATAACATAGTACCTAGAGGATTTAAAAAAAAAAAAAACGAAGAAATTTAATATGTTATCTTAAATTAAATATTTTCCATTCAATTATTTTCTAATAGAAAATTCGGTTATTTAATCAATCATTAACATCAGTTGTGAGCCGACAAGCTACTTTTTTTAACTCATAAACAAGATTTATATTCATCATTTGTTGTTTTCAAAAAACAATTAGCCCTGATGACCAGTAGTTTTAGCCTTATAAGAAAATGAAAACGAATGATCTTTGATATATATTTTTTGGACATGATTTTTTCATTAAACGCCTTTGTTGGTAACTACTACCTACTTTCTCATCTCGACAATTATTAATAAATGGTATCTATCGGTTCTCAACATGAATAATAATGAGCTGTTTACAAATAAAAATGCTGTCTTGAAAAATGTGACTTCTTTTTTATTTTATATTCTCAAAAGGTCATAAAAGTTATGTCAGAATTTGTTTGTTTTTTGGCTAAGAGTATGCTCAAATTATTTTAAAGAGGGGTTATCATTCTGCCAGTGGAGCCGAAGTAGTGTTTTTGGAAAAAAAGAAAATATCGAGGACTGCGGAATATGATAGCGAATTTTTTACTGAATAAAAATATGGGATTGAAATTTCTTGCAAAAGATAGAAATTTCTAAAAATAAATATTGCCAAAAACCAGCAGATAAACCGCTAATCCCCACCCTTGCTCACCCATTTTTAATAAATACATACTACTGTATCATGGGTGATAAATATTCAGGACGCAGTCATTACAAAGTTTTTATTGGTGCCTATGTTTCAACCCAAACATGAGAGTCATCATCAGAGCTTGTTTCGAGCACTGAAAGTATACTTACTTCTGTACTTCATTTAGGAACATGCTTACGATACCAAACACGGCAAATATATTTATAGATAAACATCATAAAAATAAAACCTACCAGAAAATAACAACTATAGGCCGTAGAAAGGCGGACCATTTTTTGAAGGCCAAATTAATCAGGAAAACTAAAACATTGAAAGAATTGTTGTTCTTTAATTTTTTAAGTATTGAAATTCAGTTAAGGCCACCATTTTAGGGGATGGTGTAATGTTCTTAACGAAATATTCTTAAATTTGAAATCCTACAACTCCTCCAGTTTTTTTGTAACAATAAAGGAATTTTTTTTTTTTTTTTTTTTTATTCATTGATATTTACAACTGTATTATAAAAAAAAATACAACTAGTAAATGTGCACACAGTAATAATACAATCACATGAAAACGCTTGTTGAGAAACTACTCATAGGTAGCACTCTAATAATATATTTACATAAGTAGATCACGAACCCATCTTCTTTTCAGACGCCTCGGAGGGCAATACAGGAATAAGTAAGAAAATTAATTGTAGCTCGAAACCTCTATTTTATGAATTATAAAAGAGAACCAAATTTTTCTATTTAATGCTTCTTAAGAATTTATCTTCCCCTAAATAACTTTGCACCTTCACTTCACAGTTTGTCAAATAAAAAAAAGTTAGTAATTTTTCGACTTTTCGTTTGAGGTTTTTAAGTTATTTGCCTCACTGTGCTTCGTTGAGTAGTAGTAAGGAAAATATAGACTTTACATTATAAATAGATAAAATATATTTCACAATCCTTAAAAAACATATCATAGAGCTTATTAATAACAAACCCATGATCGGTGCAGTGAGTAAGTTATAAAACACATTTAGTGCAAGTACGCCCATCAAAATCCCCTCCCCCCAAAACAACTCCGGAACAGGTATGTTACGTATGTATGTATATCGTCGGCCAAATACCAACAGGAAATACTACAAGACCAGCAGTAAAAATCAGGAAGGATTTAGCATGATTAAATAATAAGTGGATTGTTTATACCGACCTTTTTGCAGGCCAATTCTAGAAAGGTAAGCCAACTGGTTTTAAAATTAATGGAGGATGACATTAAAACCAAACATTTATGAAGCGTCGGCCACGTAAGTCGCTCATCCTCATTTTCGCCAAACTGACATGGTCATTTAATTTGGACGAGTTTAAGGTTGTTACATCAGTCTTCCAGCCGGTTCCCTTCGACTTAATTCTCATTTTTTAGATATATATATATTTATATGTGTGTGTGTGTGTGTCCAAAAAAAAAAAAATCTGATTGCTTCAATTATTTTCATAAAAACGTAAATCTTAGGAAAAGAAACACACTAAGAAAGAAACAATTATAAATACGAATCGATTCCTATGACAGAGATATGTAAGAAAAACACAGTTTCGTAAATACTATACATGAAAAATATTTAAAAAATCATTATTATTATAATTTCATTTATTTATAAATAAAAAGATATTTAAATAAATTAAAAGTTTATTATATTTATTGAAATAAATTCCAGATTGTAGTCACATTTGCTGAAAACACGAGCACTATTAGGTGACAGGATAGAGGTTGAAATCATTTCTTTACACAACTCGAGGTGAATCTCAAGAATTTCCTTAATAAACCTCAATTTAATTAATATGGACTTGAAGCTTATTAAACGGAGGAGTTTTTCTAAAAGTGGGGCATCTTTAGTACAGTCGGATAATGATTTAAAAAAATCACTAATAATTTATGATTTTTTTTCGGTTTTTTAAAAACCGAACTTAGCCAAATTTAGCCCAAAGTCCTCTTAAGATGGTTTTAAAGATGGCAAGCTCTATTTCATTTAAAGAAAATTTAATCTAGTTTACAGTGAAACAATTGTTAACTCATTAAATTAAATAATTCTTCAGTTAATGCTTCCTATATATCAAAAAACATGACTTATTTAAAACAAAGACTAAACTTGGATTTCCTACTTTTCTGCTGAGAATTGGCCCATTGTTTATACAAACATTTTGCAGGCCTTGAGGTCTACTATTATTCTTATAAAAATTTCCCTCTACTTACTTGACACAATGTGTGTGTGTGTGTGTGTGTGTGTGTCATATATATATATATATATATATATATATATATATATAAAGGGATAAAACCTTTAACAATACTTGAAACAAATTACTTTTTTTTTAATTATTATTATTGACATCATTCATGATCAAACAAGAAACGTATAATTTAATTCAATTTTTTAAATACTTCTTTTTCTTAATTATATCTTAATTTTATACTGCGAAAATTTACTATTATTTAACTCTATATTTATTTATTTTATAACTACATATATTAAATATTTATGTGCGCTATAGTAAAAACATTTTAGAATGATTCAACTAACCTTAGTTTTCGCAATGAACCACAAATTAAATTCACATTTATGGTTATTTACATAAACCATAAAATATAAATGGCTTGTAAAATTTAACTATAAAGCGCAAATTTTCTATGTTTTTAGAGGCACTACAGAAACATATCCACGAGAAATGAAAAAAAAAAAAAAATTAAAAATGCAAATACTTAAAAAAAAAAATTGGAAAGATTATAAAAATATGGATAAAATTAGAACTTATAAACTTCTACTAACGATGAAATATCATTTTTAAACCGTCTGTACCTCGTCAACGTTATACATTAGACAACCTCTAAAGCAGAGAAATACAACTTTTGAAAGTCCGACAGTGACCTTCTAATCGATTGCTCCCTGTATATTGCTTAAGTAGCCAAATTAAATAATCATAAAAAGATCTCTATTGTTGAAAATTATACTCTTGATCCCCATTACAAAATAAATAAATCATTAATACCGCTACTTTCGATGCCGGATAATGGCTCGGCTGTTTAAGACTAGTCAAGATAAAAATATATAATAAATTATGCAATGTTTGAAGCCTTGGAGTATCGTAGAGTTGTGCCTTTCATCCGGTTCGTTCAATCGAAAATTAGCACATACGGCTCGATCGGGAAAGGTTGAGAAATGGCAATACCTTTAGATAATAAATAACGGGGTAATGGAAATATTGAAATACTAATCATTTACTGACTGTAATGTACGAAAAGCCTATCAGAAAAAACAAAGTAAAACTTTGGCATATTTTAAATTTAATAATATATATATATATAAATATATAATTTTATTAAAAGTTTAATCGCTTGCCAAATTATCATGTTTTTATTTTTGTATTAAATATTTATAGCAAATAAAGTTTATGCAGGATGAGAAGTTGGTTGGAGATTACATTTAGTCGAACTGAGAAGTAACACAAAATACATGAAATATAATAATAATATATCTTAATATGTGAAACTGAAATATATGTTATCTCCTAGTAAATAGAGTAAACAACTAGTAAATACAGTAAACATATATTTTCAATATAATTTTTTTTTGTTATCTTGTATTTTTACAGCCCTGATGAAGGTCAAAAACTTAGGCCGAAACGTAGGTAAAAAAAATTAATATTTTGACTATGATTGGAAACATTCCATCCATATTACCCCAGTCAAATAAATAAATAAATAAACAAAAAATAGGTAATACTACAACTTAAGGGAGAGGTACAACCTCGGAATTACTACCATCCATCTATTTAATAAAATTCGAATTTATGAAAAGATTTATCTATAGATTCGATCTTATTTCTATTTCTACAGATTAGATCAATTTATATTTATGGATGAATTTAATTAATGTTCTTATCACAATTTTTATACTTGGAAAGTGCATATTTAATTTATTTATTTCTGTTGAAGACATGATATTTGAAATACACAACTTTTTAGCTCAAGGCTCAAACGTATTCTAACCAGACTATTAAGTAACATTTCAACTTTTAATCTCAAGAACTGGCGGTTTCTATGATAATGAGCGGGTTCGTTCGATGAATATGGAATAGGAGTTTGAATTGTTCTAGACTTGTTCTAGTTTGTCAGCTCGGATCATAACAACAACTATCAGGCCTTCAAACTATGGACCGGTATTTCACTGGTTTCGTAAAATACCAATAGTTCAAATAGGGCGAGCATTGCTCAACTTAATCTGAATACATTTTATGGAGAACAGCTGCAAGTTTGAAATAGTTGTATCAAGGAAAATTTATAAGTAAGAAAAGTAACTAGGGAATTTTTTTTCTTTCATACTAATTAAGAGCCGCAAAATTTAAAAAAAAATTTCCAAAGAGTCAGTTCTAAATGATCAAATTCTGATCTTAAACATTGCCGAAAATATACATCCGATTTATTGTATAAAGTTTAGGTAACCTTACATTTTTTTTTTTTTTTTTTGAGTATCTACTTAATTTATCGATACAAGAACATTGTTTAAGTGCAATAAAACGATAGTCTGTAATACCAACAATCTTTTTTTTTATTACAATTAATTATTATCATCCGATTAAATTAAAATCTAAAACTTTGTGAACGGCTTTATCGTAACTTACTTCGTAATTTTTCTATGAGGAATTCTTATTTCTAAAAGGAACATAAGCAGTGATAAGTATTACTCAAGAGCTAATTATTTTTAAATAATAGCAAATCAAATATTTGAAATGTATCATACTACTTCCAGAATACATTGGAAGGAAAATAAAAAATGAATATAAAGAGCGTATAATAGTATTGACCTACATAAGTAGAATTATATCACTTCTTCAAATGATCATTTCAATTACTGTAGTAATTATAAAATTTTTGATTAATCAATAGCAAAAAAAAAAAAAAAAATGGAAAGGCTTTTTCAGAAGAGAAAGCAGTAAATGTTGAAAACTCTACTCTATAACTTAGTAACGAATCGTCCGATTTCAATGATTTTTCTTTATTGTGTAGGGAATTCAGGGATCTTTCAAATAAATACGGCTAATTTTTTATTTACAAAAGTTCTCGGAATAGGGGCGTGTTATTGTAATTTTATAACAACTACAAACAATTCAAAAATACCCATGAGCTTTTTACTTGAATCGTAAGATAATTTGATCACAACATCGAGAAAAAGGTGGCCTTAATTAACATCGTTATTTTGACATTTTGGGGTTGGAGGTCATGCCAAACGGACTAATATTTTTGCAGGCCATCTTTTTTTTCGATGTTTTGATCAAACTATCTCACGATCCAAGTGGAAAGCAAATGGGTGGTTCTTGAGTTGTTAGTAACTAATTAAAAAGTTTGTCGATATCCAGATTGAAAATCCCATGATTCCGAGAATTTTCTTTTCTCTGCTTCTCTCCAATCATATAATTATACAAAGTCTACGAAATTGCCGAATCGCTTATTTAGAGCACGTCAAAATCATCCAACGAAAAAACAATTATATTAACATTGAGGAAAATGTTAACGCATAAAAAAAAAAGCCTATGAATATGCACAAAGTTTAATATTCAGTTTAAAAAAAGAAGTATACTGAATAAAATCAAACCACCAAATTATTCGCTAATTGTATTCTAGATACATTGAAGAAAAAGACACTGTCTCTTAAGAAATGTATTAGATCAAGAATCAAGCACCTTTTTTAATAATTGAAAAACCTTACAGTTCGGATACTTCAGGGGCTTTCATGATGATAACATTAGAAGTTAAAAAATTATGCCTTCAACTCATTAAATACACTAAACTTGAATCTTGACATTAAGTCGTACGAAGATATGATAAAATTTGGACTCGATGATTTCGCATTCCTTTCCAGTTTGAAGAGACGAAGCAGATAAGGAATGATTTAAAAGTGGCAAAGGTTAAAAGTGATGCGTGAATCACTAATAGCTTAAAATGTAAGACTTTTCACTTTTAAATCGTGACCCTGACTAATGATTAATTTATTCTCCATCCTAGCTCATTTATCCTGAGATCAATTTATGATATAATCATTACTCATTGGTTGGATTAAATAATTTAATTGAACCTCAAGACATTAAAATAGATGTATTCTTACTTCTCTCGAGCTCAAAATAAACGAAATAATCATAAAACCTTAAATTTCACATTCTAGATGATCCTGCAGAGAACCTGAAAAGCAAAGGGCTCCTCGGCCTTTTTGATTAGAACGAGATGTAATTAATCTATAACTCATTCACCAGTATTTTTTCCCACAAATTTAAACAATATTGAAATTTTTAACAAATAGAGAAAAAATGAGAGAAGACATCAAGGAAAAACGAAATATTTTCCATAAACGCTCCCTTGCCCATTATCGACGGAGATGATTATACGTTTCCGTCGTGATGTAAAAGATACAGTAGGCCGTGGAGAATGGATTGAGGCAGCCTCGAGAAGGAAGTCACGGCTGTTGTTTGGTCCGCTGACCTATAACGATCAGCTGATGTCGCCTTAGCAAAGAACCCAATCAGGTTTTCTGGTACCGGGAATATGGAGCTCTAGCTACACTGTTCAACCTATTTCGAAATTGATCTAGTAAATGCAAGCAGCTGAGTCATACATTACTTAACAGCAGTCTATTGAGATAGAAGAAATTATAGCCTAAATTCTACAGTATAAAAGAAAACTGTATACAAACCCAATGTGAACATTTGTTTTTATAATCCTGGAATATCAAGAAAATTTATTAAAATTACTTATGGTTATGCAGCTAGACTTAAATGCTTAAAAATATGCTTATACGCACATAAGCATATATGCATATAAAAAGCGTAATGATTGAATCAAATACAGCAAACGTTAGAAAATCCTCTTTATCTTTGGTCTGTTAACGCAAGTCAGTTATTTTATGGATAAAACAAAGCCTTAAATACCTCATTTTAACTGAATATATTTCAAAGATTTTAATAAAAAATTTACATTGAACATTTAGATAGAATAGATAGAAGAATCAACTTTATTCTGGGACTACGTCCCTTGAGAATAACAATATTGTACATAAAATTAAACATTACATCTGGCCAAAATGTATATTACAATAAACAAAAACAAACAAACAAACAAAAAAAACAACTAAAAAATAAGGGATAAAAGAAGTGTTTACATAACTGTACAGATATCGGAAGCCATAATATGAGAAATAATGTCCTAATACTGCAAAGTAGTTGCTATACACAATACGCTATGAAATTATAAATGAGCGACAGATAATAATAAAGATGTTATAGTAATAGTAGTATGTTCGTAGAACATAATAGTATAATCGAAATACAATAATAGTGTAATCGTACATACACAATATATACACCCAATAATACAATAATAGTGAGAATACAATAATAGTACAATAGTATATATACAATATACATATATTAATATATATATACATATACATACATACACATATACATACATACAATGCAACAATAGTATAATAATACAATATAGGCTACCCAGCGTCTGATTGAATTGTAAGGAGGAATTGGAAAAGGAGGGTTTTAAATGTGGATAAGGATGGTGCATGGCGGATTTTAAGTGGGATGGAATTCCAAAATGTGGTGGATCGGACAATAAAGGAGTGTTGAAATGAGGCCGATTTGTGGAAAGGGATATAAAGGTCGGAAGGACGAGATCTTGTGGAGAGGGAGTGGATAGATGACTTGAATTGAAGGAGATTGAATGCGTAGGAAGGACGATGATTATAGATTATTTGGTAAAGGAATGTACCTAGGAAGTACTGTCTTCTGAAGGAGGGGAAGAGCCACCCTGACTCGGCGTAGTAGTGGGAAACATGAGAACGTCTCGGGGTCCCATTGACAAATCGTACTAAGCCATTCATTATTCTTTTCAGTCTGACTCCAAGTTCCGATGAGAGGCCACCGTACACTACACAGCCGTAGTCAATGTGGGGGAAGATGAGGGCGGATACTAGGAGTCTACGTGTGGATATGGGTAGGAGATGGCGGAAGCGATGGAAGAGTTTCAGGATGGAAATTGAACGTCGGGATATGAGGGAAATATGGTGATTCCAGGAGAGGGTTTGATCTATGATAACACCTAAGTTTTTAACTGAAGTGTTGAAGGTGATGGGTTGGTCATTCAGGTACAGGAGAGGAATGTTGGTATTTGATCTGAGAAGGGGTTTGGAACCGAGGACAATGGCTTGGGTTTTAGCAACGTTTAACCTTAATCCATTTTCATTTGCCCAGGCACATATCCGATTTAGGTCTTCTTGTATTTTGGCAAACGCATCATGCCATTCAGAGGGAGCGAAGGAGAGGTAAATTTGGGAATCATCGGCATAAAGGTGATGTGAACAGTGAAGGATTGATTTATGAAGGTCGTTAATATATGAACTAAAAAGGAGAGGAGATATGCTGGAGCCCTGTGCCACTCCTGAGGACAGAGTTAGATAGGATGATAAAGGTTGGTTCGGGATAGAGACTGCTTGGGTACGTTGAGAGAGGAATGATTGAAACCAAAGGATAGAGCTGTTGGAAAAGGATAACGATTTCAATTTGGAGAAAAGGATGGAATGGTTAATGGTATCAAAGGCTTTGGAAAAGTCCAGGAGGATAAGGACCGTTAGTTTTTTATCATCTATGGCTGACTGAACATCACTAACGATTTTGATTAGGGCGGATTGTGTGGAGTAGCCTGGTCGAAAACCAGACTGGTAAGGGTCAAGTTGATTGGATTGTTCTAGGAAGTTGGAAATTTGGGATTGGACTATTCGTTCTAGAGGTTTTGCAAGGTTAGACAGAATTGAAATTGGACGGTAATCTTCAGGGGAAGAAGGGTTAGGATTTTTAAGTAAAGGACGGACAATGGCTTTTTTCCATGAGGAAGGGAATATTGCGTTCTGAAGGGAGAAATTGTAGATGAAAAGTAGAGCGGGAAGGATTTCAGGTAGGCATAATTTGATTAATTTGACGGGAATACCATCTGGACCAATGGAATTGGAATGAGATTTCATGACGGCGGATATGAGGTCTGTAGGAGAAATATCTGAAAAATAAAAGTTGTCGTCGTTAAATGATATTCCAGGAGTAAAGAAGGAAAAGGTTGATGGAGGAATGCAGGAGGAAGCTGATATAAAATATGAATTTAAATCATCAGGTTTGACTGGAAAGGCTGCTGAGGAAGGTGATCTGGAAGAGTCACAGAGGGAGAGTTTACGAAGGAGTTGCCATTTGGTTTTGGAATCAGGAGCTGCTGAAAGGGCTTCGTGGAAATAGGAGGATTTGGCTCTTCGGATATTGGTTTGTGTCAGGTTACGGAGCACCCTAAACGCTTGGTAGTCGTCAGCGAGTCTAGTGCGTCTAAAGCGTCTGCGGGCTGCATCGCGTCTCTTCTGAAGATCTTTAATTTGCTGACACATCCAGGGAGCAGGGGGGCGACGAAAGGTAGAGGTTTTGATGGGAGCATGGGAATCAAGGATATTACGGAGGTTGGAAGTTAAAATATCAACCATAGCGTCAATACATGAACAGGAATATATTCCATTCCAATCAAGGGTTTCCAGGTAGGGTAAGATTTTTTCACGAGTGAGGACATCAATATTACGGAAAGTTATGGTTCTAGGTAGGATCGGAGGAGTATGGATATTATATGAAATTTGAATTAGGTCATGAGAGGATAAAAAGGAGACCGGTACTTGTGAGGAGGAAAGGAGGTTCTGAGCGGAGTCGATAATGTAATGGTCCAACCAGGTATCGGACCTGGGGGTGTGATGAGTGGGCGAAAAAGGAACAATGAAAAGATGAAGAGAGAAAAAAAGGTTTTCGAGGTATGATTTATCGCTGGAATCGGAAAGGAAATTAGTGTTTAGGTCTCCGGAGATGATTATTTTGGTATAAAGAGGAACAAAGTTGAAGAGGGATGATTCAAATGATGGATCAAAGGGAACAAGAGGAGGTCTATACACTACGACATAAAGGATAGGAGATGTATCAAAGGAAATTTCAGCGATTAGGAACTCTACATGTGGGTGATCGGATGGTGGAGAGCAGTGGAGTATTCGGGTCTTCATGCATTCGTGAACATACAACGCTACACCTCCGCCAGTCCGGCTCGTCCGGTCGTGGCGGATTAGTGTGTAGTTAGGAAGGGAAACAGATGAGGAAGGGATGTAAGGCTTGAGCCAGGTTTCGGAAATTGCAATGATATGGTAACAATTATGGGTAAAGTATTCAAGGAATTCATCATAGTGGGCAGGGAGGGATTGGGAGTTGACGTGACAGGTATTAAGGATGCTAGACATGATTAGGCTTGAGGAAAATAAAGTCAGAATTTGGTGAGCAGACGCTGGATCGGATATGATACATTAGATGAAATAATGTAAAAATAAAAATATAAGAAAAAAAACCATTAAAAAGAAAAAAAATTTTGAATGCAATAATCAATAGAAATAAATTAATCAAAAATTTCCGGTAGTAACATAACATACATTTCAGATTTTCAGTGTAAGTCCTGTGAACTAAGCCAAATTGTTTATCGATGTTGAGGAGTAAACAGGGATCGAAGAGTCAGCCGAAGACGTCTAGGTCTTGACTCTGGTCGATAAAGACAACCTGATGACCGTCATCCTTTCGACACCGCAGTCTGCCGCCGGAGAACCATATATATTTTATTTTCCCTGCTGATTTCTTCTGCCGAGCGAGCCAGTAGAGGTACCTGTTCGTCGGGGTCATTTCCTCGCTGAGATAAATACGGTGGCAGTCATTTTCCTGCCAACCGATTTCCCGCGTCGAGAAGTCCCTTTTTACTTTTCGCTTCTGCACCAGGTCGTCTCTCACTGACTGCCTGACGAATTTCGCGATTATAGGCGGTGGTCGAGGGTCATCTTTTCTTGCTCTTCGGCGCAGCACAGTATCTATATCTTCGACATTGATTTTAATTCCCAGACCGGCCCCAATACTTGTAACCAGGGCTGCGGGAGTCTCACCTGCTCGAACCGGGATGCCCCGTATCTCGAGCGATCTACTAAGCAAGCCCTGTTCGGCTTTATTCAGCCTGACCTCCAGTTCACCGACTTTAGATTTGAGGGCTTTATTTTCTGAAATTATTTCTTCAAGCTTTTTAGATTGTCCCTCTAAGTGGTTTTCAATTTTAGATAGCCTAGTGTTTACTTCGAAGCTCAGATCTCCGTACTTGTCTAGCGCTACTTTAATATTTTTTAATTCCTGGTTGAAAAAAATATCTAGCCGCTTTACTGCTGCCAGAATTTCTGATGGTGTAGGCTCAGTATTGTGACTTTGATCTGGGTTTTCACCACCTGGTGGAATCTTTTTAGGCTGATCGCAACTAGCGCATATCCATCCTTTTTTTGAGGATTTTTGAGCTTCAAACTCTTTATCAGTGAGTTTACCGCACCTGCTGTGAAATAAAAGTTTGCATTTAACACAACATAAAATATTTTTCTCTTCTCGGCTGATGGTGCTGCTGCATAGCGGGCATTGTGCCATATTGTTATTTAGTAAATAGATCGTACTTACAATAACAAGCCGGGTTGTTATGATGCGTAATAGCAACAGCTGCGCTTAATCCTCTAGAGCTCAGTTGTTTACCACTGTCCCGTAGCTCGCAATAGTATAAAAACTTCGATACTTTTACTTTTCGATGAGTAGAGAGGAAATATGAAATGTCTATAATTTCTTTTAATAAAAAATATTAAAAAGAAAAAAAAACGGCAGAAATCAAAGCAATTTTAACAAAATAGAATACTTAATAACACAGAGATATGTTGACTGGTTGCTGTCTCTGGCCAGACTCATTTGAATGTTTTATGTAAGCTTTTTATAACAAACACATGGAACAACTTTTTAATACAGCCCAAATATAAAACATTAAAATGAATCTTAACATGGTCCATCACGAAAAACCCTGCAAGATACAATATGGTGAAAAACCTGCTCCGTAGTTTCCGAATAATATATTTTTTAAACTACTGACAATTTTTTTAATTCTAAAATTTTAATATGTCAATAAAGAATATATTGGGCTGTTTGTCCAATAAAACCTTGTTATTTTGAAAATTTGGGTGTGTAGGTCCCACCAAACGGCTCAGTATTTTTGAAGGCCACATTTGTTTCTCGATTTGTGATCAAATTATTTTACGATTCAAGAAGAAATGGGTATTTACGAGTTTTTAGTACGTAATGAAATAGACAAAGTTTGTCCCCCTCCAGATTGAAAACGCCCCAATTCCAAGAGTTTTCGCAACTAAAATAGTAGTATGAGAAGGAGTTAGTTGAGGGTGCGGTCAAATAAATAAAAAAAAAATTAAAATATATAAATAATTTTAATTTTTGCCGACGTTTCGACCCACTTTGCAGGTCGTCTTCAGGGCGTTGGATGTGGCACTGCGGGAGGCAGTTGAAACACTGGCCAAAATAGTAGTAATAGTAAAATAGTAGTAATAGCCAAAATAGTAAAATAGTAGTAGGTTACGATGAGTTGAAACTACTTACAAAGTTTCAGGCGGATGTTAATAATTCTATAAAAAGGGGTCTATACCACGGACAATTATGGTAAAACTCATGAACAGCCATATCGCAATATAAAATTTACATTTGTAAGAATAATTACTCAAGCGAACATTTCGTACGAAAGGCTATTGCAATAGCAGAATTCCAAAAAAAAAATCCAAGCTGACCTGGATTTCCAACGTGAGGTCAGTACTACAGGGATCTCGGACTGCCACAACAAGCATTTATCATAGTAACCATAGCGATTTGAAAAGATAAAACTTTTTTTTTTAATTTATATATAAAGTTTTCTAAAACTTCCAAAAAATATTAGAAATTCGGATCTGAGATTCTGATCGGGATTTCGGATCTTGTTTTTAAACACATGTTTTCAAAAATTTAAATTTCTAGAAGGAAATATAATGAGATCCTGAAGTTAGGTGGATAAGGAAGGAAGTACCAGTGGCAAAAACACATACCATGACCCACTTACAAAACCAATGTCAAATAAAATTTGTCACCCAGCTCCGAGAAATATAATTCATTAAGTTTTTATAAGGAACGAATGGGGTTACTATTCGCTCTGTATATTTCCGCAAGGAACAATATCACGGACTTAAGAGATACCAGTAAATAACGGATCCAATGTATGTATACAAACATCAGAAGTATCAAATGATTCGATTTTCCACAACTAAGAACAGAAAATCCCAAAACAGGCCTTGCTATGAGAATTTAAACAAACTCTTACAGAATATCTTATAGAAAAAAAAGGATAAAAAAAAAATTATTTGAGCAAAAGACAACTGACATTTAAAACCATAAACAAAGAATTTCAGTTCAACAAAATAAAAATAAAATTGTATTGTATAAAAATACTTTTAATAACCGAAACGAAAATTGAAATATTTTAGTGCATAACCAGCCTAAGAAGAATATATAATAAAATAAAAAACATTTTCAGAAGTTAATCTGCAATAATTCTTCTTCAATTCAAAATTTCAAGATAACAAAAAATCTTTAAAAATTACGGAAAAATGTTTTTTAAAAAGTGTAAAAACTACAATGTATTTCACTTCTACGGAACATATTATGACATTAAGTTATAGTAATTACGTAAGTAATGAAGTAAAGTAATTATATTTATTTGCTAATTCTTTGATATTGTTTATTGCTTGGTTTATTTCATTATTTTATCAGCATTTTCCTTATTAATTCGTTACCGTTACTATTATACATCACATATTTCTAAATTATTATTTTTTTATAATCTCTTAATAAATACATAATAATGATCTTTATGAAGATGAAAACACATCTTAATTAACATTTCTTAATGAAGTAATATTATATTTAGTCACAATTAACGGATGTAGTAATAGTGATAGAGTAGCTCATTCGCATTCTATATACAATAATTAAATATAAACTAAGCAATAAAATAATAATACTAATAGCATTTGTATATAAACAAAAATAAAATAAACTAATCTAAATAACAACTAAAATATAGGCATACTTTAAAATATTAATTTTATTTTTCTCTCCTCACATTTACTACTCTAATTTAATTTTACATAACACAGCCCATTATCCTCACAAAATGTAATACTGATACTATATATATATATACAATCAGTATTACATTTTGTGAGGATAATGGGCTGTGTTATGTAAAATTAAATATATATATATATATATATATATATATATATATATATATATATATATATATATATATATATATATTTGATGGTCTGCGTCAAGTAAAGTACTTCTATAATTTAATTTAGCGTATGAAATGCTATTTATATTCAATTCTTATAACTTATTTATTAGCAGATAACATATATTTTTATAATAAGGCCTAAAACTTAAGCCGAAACGTCGGCGCAAAATAAAATTTTATTTTATTTCTTTATTTTACTGTGACAACAACCTCTAACTAATCTCACAACACTAAATAACATTCATTTATAAGACGCCTCTGTTCATTACGTAATTTAAATTAATTAATTAAATTATTTTCGTCACCACTAATTGATGTGAAAGGAAGTTCACAAACGTGCATGCCGGTTTGAAAGGTATTTAGTTGGTAAATACCACAATTCTTCTTAAAGGTGTTGTGTAAAAAAAAAAGGAAGAAAAAGAAAAATAGCGAGCTTAGTAGTTGCTTTAATGAGCGAGGTTTTTCATACAAAATAAGAACAGAGCGGGATTCCAATACCTTTCGGAATTTGTCGTTAAACAAAGTATAATTATCTCTGTGCAATTAATTAAAAATTCATTATAAAAACATTCATTGAAGCAATGAATTATTTACAATTTTATACCCACTTCTGAACTTTATTGGTACATTAATGCAGAGGTTAAAAAATTTTGATGGTAGGTGAAGGTTATTTTCATACTCAATCAAATGGCAAGTTCTCATCATCAATCAATAACACGCCTATCTTGATAACATGGCTGTGTAATAGATAATGTGTCAATATACTTCAGTTATGTCAAGCAAAATACCGAAAGTGCTTCGATGGAAATTGTGCTGTGCCATTAACAGCTGGTAGAGGATGACGCAAGAGTTTCGCAGCTTCAGCCTCCAAATACGAGAGGACGATCGTTAGGACGGATGACAGGAGGTCTTCTTGAATGAGGTGGGTTCCTCTCATTAGAGCTAAGATTGGATAGCGAGCTGGGACAATTGGTCAACCACCTCACGAGGGCCGCTGTGGTCAACCCTGGGCCTTGACATCCTCCGCGGCTCTGACCCAGCGAACAATCCCCGCTCGTAATTAACTGCAATCCCCTTCCCAACCTCTTGTTAATTCCGTCTTATCTCTTAAGGTCTTTCATAATTTCAGAAACCCATTGGTTCAAAGCAGCATTTGGAAGAGAATGGAAGATGGAATCTTGAGTCCGAATTGGATACTTCCATGGGAGAGTGGGAATGAATCACGTAAAGTTGAGCTACAAACATATTCAAGTGATAAAGAATGGATTTAAGATTGGGACTGCACTTTTAAAATAATAAAGAAAGGTTTATATTTACCTAAAAAATTGAAATAACAGTATGTCTTGGGGTTATAGTACTAGGGGCGTGGTACCAAACACTATGCTATCAAACATCTACTAACCCTACATTTATTAGCACCATCATCATTATCGTAATTTTTTACGCTGCAACCGACGAGTCAAGGTCTCCTCTAGAATCCGTCGCAAGTCATTCTTGTTCTGAGCAACTTATTTTCATTCTCAAATACAAAGGGTGTATCTTGTATCAACCCCACGTCATGAGCCCAACGCAGTTTGAGTCTTCCACTTGCACTTCTTTTGAATAGCTGTTGGATGAGGAGGCTTTTGGGAATTTGGCTATCAGGCATCCTATCCACGTGGATCCCAGGAGAGTCGACCGATTTTAATTAATCCGACCACGCCACTATCTTGGAATATTCTGGGAAGAATCCGGTGTTTGTATATTAGTAAAACTTAGTCGATACAGTCCAATTTTCCGAACCATAGATTAGGATCAGTCTCATTAATGTCTTGTACAAGGGCAGTTTTGTTGTTCGGAAAAGGGATCAGTTTTTCACGTGTCTCTTAAGTCCGAAATAGCATTTATAAAATCTAATAAAATAAGTCCTAAAATAAATATTTCTTGGTTGGAAGTTTTGAAGCTGGAAACATTATTCTAAGTTGACAAGTGTAAGATAGCCAACGGTATTAGTTAGACATTTCCACTACTTTTCTTTAACGCTAATTATTTTTGGAAATATGCATCGGAAAAATTCAAGATTTTCGGCGTTTTTACACTTATCATGATATTTTCACCGACGAATAAAAATTGAAAATTCATTGAAGTAGCCAATTCTTTCTTGTTTGAAAATAATAGCAGAAATATGAACAAATAGTCCTACAACAGCGACATTGAATTCCACAAATATAGTTTCTAATCATTAGAAAATATTTGATAAGTCTCAAGCACTGAAATAAGGCAGCTAAGTTCCGCGGTTTTATTTATTATAGTACTGCGATGTATCAAGAATCACTAATAAATATTTATATTTATTTTTTCTAAGGATTATAAAGTCCAGTCAATAAATAAACAGCTATAATTTGGAAACATTGCGAGACTTTATAGTTATCATATTCATGTTCTGCAGTAAAAAAACAAATTGCTAATACTTATCAGTTTCTTTCTTTCTAAGAAACGAAAAAGAAGGAAAGGAACTACGAAATAAATAATTAAAGAAGGATGTTTATGAGTCAACAAAAGAACAACAAAGAAATATTCCCAAAAGGTGCATTAGGAAATAGAGCTGCTTACAGTACACAAGACAATGGAAGTAGGCTTGATCAGTTTGTTCATTTTACGCAACTCAACCACAGGCATGAGAATTCAACAAAGTTGCAGAAATTCAGTACCAAGTATTCCCTTTTGGAATAATAATTTTATTTTAAAAATGTTTTTGAAGTTATATGTTAATAGACACAATTATTGTGATATAGTTTTCAGTTCTGACGAAACCTGAATTTGTGAAAGGTCAACTGGTTAGTTATATTTTGTAATTTGAGAGGGTCAATGATTTGTTTTCGAATTTAATAACAATAGTCAGACAACGTTGATGGTTTTTTTCTTTATTTCCTAGTTTTAACTCCATAAATTAAAACGTTCGGTTACGTTTCCCGGGTTGCAGCATTCTTCTCAACTTCGGCCGGGATTGGTTCGAATTTGGCTAATCTTACCAAGTCTCTAAAATGGCCATTTTTAAAAATATTTGAATGTAAGTTGAATAGATGTAAAGATAAATACAAACATAAATAAACATTACATCTGATATTAAGCTATCGAACGCCGTGGCTGCAGCTAACGTGCTAATGAATTTAATTTTATAATCGTTGTTAGTATGCCTTCACCTTATTTTTAAATTAATATTAATAATCTTTTTATAAAATGATACCATAAATTAAATGTACTTACAAAAAAAATCTGGTGCGCGCAACACACAACTTTCACTTACTCTTTGAACTTTGCTCAACTTTGAATAGAAATTATTTTCTGGCCATGTTGGGCTATTATAAAATTTTTTAATTGCATTTTTAACTGAACTAAAGCTAAAAGATAGCAGCTAACAAATCATAAATACTATTAAAATACAAAAGTCCTATTTATTATATCACCGGTTGATTATGGATTGTACGATTCGTTGATTATGGACTGTGCGACTATTAGTTATTAAACTGTTATTTTACATTGCAAAGTTTATTACAACGAAATTTAGAGGACAAGTCAAAAGTTGTCACACTAATTGTAAGTGGATTCTGTTCAAATATCGCAAAGAGAAAATTTATCAAATTATTCACTAATTTAATTTCCTAAAAGGTTACATGATGATTTTTCGGAATAAACGGACGATAGATACCTAAATATTTAAATATAATATCAGATCTATAGTTATTAAACTACAGTAAATATATTTAAGGTTATAAACGTATCTATTAAATATTTTTATATTTTACTTCTTCTTTCACACAAGTACAATGAAATAGTAGTGGATACAGTTGGAATATCACAAAGGGTAGATTCATCAAATTCTTCACTAATTTAATTTTCTAAAAAGTTACATGACAATTTTTCGGAATAAACGTTGATACCTAATTATTTAAATATAATAACAGATCTATAATCACTAAACTACAGTAAATGCATTTTAGGTTATAAACATATGATTTTATATTTTAATTCTTCTTTCACACAAGTACAATGAAATAGTTTTTTTAACAATGCCACTGATTAGATGGATTTTAAATACTTTCTACAAAGATAAAAATATGCCAGGACATCCAAGGCATATCTATATCTATATCTATCTTAAAAATGTAATATCAGTTTCGTATGACTTTTCTGTTTCGAGCTATAGTGTTTACATACACACAGACCATTTTTCGGGACTTGGTTATTTGGACTTAAGGGATCTCAAAACGTGTATTTCAGTTGAAAACGGGAATTCGAAATTTTTCTCGATCACAATACTTTCTATCACTATATATTTCTTATTAAAGGAACTTAGTCGACTGTTCTACATATCATGGGTTCGAACCATATTAAAGGTACTTTAGAGGAAGACGCATATAAACATTGGGCATTTAAGCAGTGTAAACTGATATCAACGGGGCTAAGACCTAAATGATATTAAAGAACACTTAAATATATAATGATACACTGAATATAATCAAAATCGTTAGAGCCGTTTTTGAGAAAATTGTAAAAATGTGTTTCAGCGTTGATATAAAGTGGCACTTCCGGTTAGCCGATTTTAAGGGAAAAGTTGCTGTCACATCTAAGGTATATGCCTATCTTAAATACGTAATATCAGTTTCGTACAGTTAACGAATCGGAGACAGTGGAGACTTTATAAATAATGCTTATATTCATTATGTTACAAGTGGCATCTAAAATATAATATAAGTAATATAGTATGGATATATGAGTTGACTACATCAGTTCACTCCAGGTCTCCTACAGTGAAGAATCTGACTCAAGAATGTAACTGAATAAGCGATTTTGGTGTGAGGATCATAGGGTTATATGCTCAGGGATAGTAGGGGGGATGAATCAATTCTGGTCGGTCTAGGAAGCGTGTGAATGAAGTTAAGAATTGATATCCTTATCTTTTAGAATTGATATGAAGTCTGTGGGAGAAGTCGGAAGAGGACGGGAAAGGAAGTTATCAATAGTTAATATTCTTAAGATGTCTGTGAAAAAGTGCCCTTTTGCTGAAAAGGGTTATTGTTCCCTAAGTCTTGATAAGTGTCTTCTGTCCAGTCAGTACATTCTAGATAACTATTTCTAACCTATCAGAGATAGCTTGACCTGGCTATCTAGGGCTTTGATAAAGGCCATGAGAAAGGTCAATGAATGATTTAAATTATTAAATTAAATAATAGTTAATATTAATAGTTGTTACGGATTAAGTCCATTCCGTAACTGTACGACTTTTCGTTTTTGAGCTAGACTGCTAACATACAAACACACAGACCATTTTTCGAGATTTGGATTCAGGGTACTCCAAAACGTGTATTTCCGTTGAATACTCAGATTTAAAAATTTTCACGATCGCAATACTTAGGCTTACTATATATTACATTTATAGGAAAGTGAAAGTAATTATATCAAAAAACAAGGTGAACAGTATACAGAAGTTGTTATTACAGTTATGATATTCATGTTAACTTGAAAGTTAATTGAACATTTTACATTTAATTAGGTTCTGCGGTAATCATATTAAGTAGCCAATGAGCCGTAATAGCTTATAAACGTTTTAGCGAAATCTCGTAAGTTCAAGCTTTCTAGCTCTCACTTAAGCGTAAGCCCAGACGAAGTAATGACTGCTACAAGGCAGAATTATGATTATACGCTGCGTATACGGCAATGACTACTAACTCGATCCAAATCCATTCGTAGAAATAATTTTCATTTTTTTTTTTTTTTTTTTTTTTGACAGCCTAATTTGAATGTTCACAAACAAGTTTCGGATATCATAACAGATGGAGAAGGTACCCCGCTGTGGCAACGCAACAATTTATACTTATCCTTGCATAATAATAGGCAGATCTTTTACAACCAACCCAACGTTGAGATTGCCGTTTCCTAGAGTATTAATATATCAAAGTGTAGCAAGAGGGAAGACTGACAGGCCGCGCCCTCGTATCGGAGGCCTACATACATCTCTTGTAGCACTCGTTAAGGATTTCCTTAGTCATCCTGACCCAATTAGTTCTAAACAGGGAGGGAGGAGGAGGTTAGAGATCGGAAATAAGTGACCTCAACCTTCATGTCTTCTGCGATACACCGATCGAGAATGCTTCTTGGAAGGTCCTATACCATGGCCATATTTTTCTCCGAATTAAAAAAAGTTTGAATTAGTACCAGGTCTTTTTTACTTAAATATCGCCAGTCACTTTTAGTAACAATTATTAATGTCATAAAAGAATAAATGTTTTATTGAAGATTAATATTAAACAATAGTGTGTTTTACAGAATAGCCCCACCAGTTACTTTTAAACAGTAGAAGTATGGGTTATAGAAAAGTATCAATTATATTTTAATCAATAGTGTTATTCTTCTATAACATAAACATCTATTAACGGACTCACTTAAGTTATACTTCAATTTGAATAACGGCGACAGGGAAGCCATTCAGTTTTATCAGGAGCTGGAATTATCCATAAGGAAAACTTCTGTAATAAAGGACAACTAATGAAGCTTGTAGATAGAAATGGTACTTATGATAGTGTTATGCACGTTCATGTAGAAATGCGAAGGGGATACTCCCCAATGCAAGGTTACCTTTAACCACTTTCATATTATTTATATAACCTTTAAAAAAAAAGTAAATTTGGTTAATTATAATTGAAACTTTCAATATTAGATGTTTTTCCCAAATCACGTGAAATAACAGGTTACAATTAAAAAATAACTGGCGGGGCTAATCTTTAAAAGAATCAAACAGTAGATAAACACAAAATTGCTTAACTTTGATAATAAAAATTTAATAATTTGCGATGAAAGAATGTTATTACATTTTAAGAAGTTCGTTATTTTTTTTTAATTTCATACCCTCAATAAAAAAAAATATGATTCAGGTTATAACCTTATTAATAAAATCGTAATAATTTATTAAATCATGTCCATTTGCCAAACCTGTAACAGTTCTAGATAAGTCACAAAAACTTAACTGGCGATACTTAAGTAAAAAATACCCTTAGTAAATAGCAAGCTCGGTTTAAAAACTACATTTTGCTTCCAAAATTAAGTAATTAATTCAAATGATCTTAGACGAACTAGTTCAATCTGAAAATATTATTAACTTATAATATGTTCTTGAAAGAAATATTTAAATATAACTAAACTAAACACGGATGCGTCGGCACCTTGAAATATTTAATTATTCAAGCAGCACAAATCTTGTACTTAAGGAATTCGTCCTTAGCAAATGATTATCAGTTTACAACTAAATAAATACTTTTAAAACGCATGACCGTTCCTTTTTACTTTCTAAATAGAGGAAGTGAGGTAATAGTGTGTAAAAAAAGTTTTCGAAATTTCACTTAATTTATACCTTCCAGAGAGTGCAATTTCAGAAATTTTCGCAAAACCTCAATCCAAGATATCTTTCAAAATATTCATTTTCTTTTTAATGTTTGTTGCTTTATGTCCAGTAATTAGCCTTTTTTTGAAAAAAGTTTTAAGCATCAAATTGAACCTATTTTTTTAAGATTTACTGATGAAATATCTTTACAAATAATATTGTGTATTGAAGATTAGGAAAGTACTCAATGCAAACAAAAACAATTTTTTATTTGAAACCAGTTTTGTCTCACGCTTTCTCAAGCATTAAACTTGTATTGAACTACTTCATACACAATATTAGTACATGGCGGCGCGCATCTTATTTTGTGAATGACATTTCAAATTTAAGTTGGTTTATTTTTTTTTAGGAAATTTCTTTATTGAGATATATTACAATCTGTCACACTTAAGGACAATAGTAATAGTGATAAAGAGTAGCTCATTCATACTATGCACAATAAATAAAAATAAATAAACAGCAATATAATGATACTAAAAGTAAATGCATATAAACTATACAAAATAACTACTTAAATACACACATTCATATGAAATTTAAGTAGAGAGAAAACAAAAGGTATGATTACAAGAATAAAAAACTGACTTCACAGATAGCTTATCCAGTTTACTGATTTTATACCAAACACGTTTTTTAAGAGAGTAGTATGTTTTAAATTATTTAAACAAACGTTACATTAATTCTCCGTAAAACATATTTTACTTCTTGCTCTCCGAATAACATGATCTAAATTTGGTTATATAGGGAAGGCGGGATGGCCGAACACGTTGGGGCGTGGGTCTCAGAGTGCTCCGGAATGTTGTGGGTTCAATTCTCATATCGGTCGGTTAATTTTCATTTTTTAGCGAATCCTGGTAGCTGTCTGGGGTTGGCAAATAGGACCACGATAGGGGCCACTTGCCGGACTAGTTCCCCACTAAAACCAGTGGTTCTAGAGGCTAAAGTCGTCCCGAATTGCAAAAAGGTTTATAAGATAAATTTATACACTAGTATATATTCTACTCATTTTCTGAGGTAATCCAAACCTGTTCGTGTCAAGAGTTCAGTTCACGCTTAGTTTCGTTTCGCTACATAGTGAGAACAAATTAAATAATAAATTATTGAGTTAATTACAGAAAACTGCATACCGTAAATCAATTTTAAATATAGGTATCGTTAATCACGTGCATCCATTGGAAACACTATTTTTTTTAGCAGAAACTTTAATAGACGAATATATTATTTGACTAATTTATAAAGAGGAAATCTGGAGTAATTTGTAATGGAGGGTTGCATAAAGAGTTGAGACTAAACAGCTAACTTTCGACATGCTATGGTAAACAGTTTCGTAACTTCATCACGGAGGTAATCAACAAGTAAAAATTAACTTAAACATAGGCAAAACTACTTGGCGAACTTATTAAATCAACGATACGAGGCAACTATTAGCAACAATAGCAGCATTCGATCCCAAGAAAAATATTTATACGCATAAATCCTTTTTCTTACTCTATAGTGTATACAATTATTAAAATATGTACAATTGTTAATATCTTTAAGGAGATGTTGGTCAGTAGATACATGCTATATATTACAGAAATGTTTTATTTGCCAGAGTTTCGACCTGCGTTTTAAGACTTTATTGGGTTATTTCATTTAGCATTGCCAGACGAATTACATTAAACTAGGCCCAAAAAAAAAAAGAAAAAAGTAGGCAAATTGAAATGTTAGCAAATAAAATAAATTCTACTACAATATATAGTATGTGTCTATTGACCGCAACCCCGTATAACTTTTTAAGGTTAAATTTTTATTTATGATATTTACTACTGTATTACTATAAATACATCAAGTAAATGTGTACACAGAAATATAATCTCATAAAAACGCTTGTTGATAAACTACCCACTGGTAGCACTCTAATAATATGTCTACAAAAGGAGATTACGCCTCGGAGGATTATCAGGAATTGAAGATGAAGCAAGGTTAGAAACAAGAGGATTTGGATGGTTATGAAATTTATAATGGAAGGATAGGTATATGGATTGGGCCAAATCGGAAACATATGGAACATTAAGGATTTTACGAAGGATTTTGGATTGTAAGGATTGGATACGAGAAGAATTCGATGGTTTAGTGGAGCCCCATAACTCCATAAGTCCTAATAGGTCTTATTATATTTATGTCTTATGTAATTAATTGGAAGCTTAGATCATTTGTCTAGTAAGTGCTAGAGTAAGCGGAAACGTCGAGCTGTTTCTTGTCGTTTCAGGCTAGGATGAGGATTCCAAGTGAGATGACGTTTGTCCAGGTGGAGTCCTAGGTATCAGATTTATTCTACAGGGATAAGTGGGGCGTTATTAAAGGATACTGTAGGACAGGAAGTCAAAGATTTACGACAAAATTTAAATTAAGTTCAATTTTTTTCACACCATTGTTAATATCTTAAATTGCATGGTGATAAGGTATTTTATTTTTGGACAATAAAGTGAATCAAAATTTCTTTTTTTTTAATTAGTAATGTTATTGAAATTTATAGTAGTGACAATATATTAATTAATAACCGATTAATCGATGTAATTTTGTTAAGTTTATCCTAATATACACCCCTCGACACAACTAATTCGGCCCATCTATCGGACAAAAGATAAAGTGTCCCTCACGCACACACTCTATTTTGATAGACTTCGCTATTTGGACTCAGGAGACCTAAAGAATTATATTTCCGTTGAAAACTCTAATAACCAAGATTACTAATTTGGGAACATAGCCTTCATGATGATAGATTTCAAAATACCATTTCATTAAAATAGTAAAACGCCCAAGAAAAAAACAATACTCCTCAACGACCGTAGTTCAAACTAGAACAGGTAAGAGGCTTGGTTTCCGGCAAAGGCTTCCTGCAGCACCACTCAACCCTGCAGGCCTTTCTAAACATTTAAACCTACAGGATGTGATCCGTAAGGAGGGCAACGAGGGACATGGACTACGAATTTCCGCGTTTTTTTTTTTTAACCAGAAAGATTTTTAAATAGCTAGGCGGCTCAATCTTGTCTCGTGGAAAAAATGATACAAAAAATAATATTTACGTTGTTTACACCAGACTAGTAGATTTTTGAAAAATCAGCCAATAGGAGAACAAATATTCTAAATAATATTAATTTTGTTTTAGATTCTTAAAAAAAAAAACATAGAAAATTATAGCTGGCAAAAGTCATGCCGAATAACTTAAGAATTTTTTTTCTTTTCCCACTGTATCTACTCAATCCTTGTCATGTAAACAAATAACAGATCAAATCATATACTTTTACTTTACAATTTATGTATTATTTAGTGAAAAACTTAATTCGCAAAAAGAAAAACTTCAGACGAAATTACAGTGGGATACCAAAACCGTTAGAAAATATCGGGTGAATCCATCAGTTCGTTCGGTTTTCGAAGGGTGAAATAATACAATTTTTTTTTTTACATACAAAGAATAATTTTTCTTCATCAATTTATTCGCTGCTTTTATTAAGAACCTTTTGCCATCTTTTTAACAACTTGATTATTCCACTCTAGTAAAACATCAGGGACTTAAAAGCGAAAAACTGATCGAGATACGTTTTCACATCTCTCTCATCAACGAACGATTTCCCCCGTTGAGAGAGTTTTGGAAGGACCGGAATAAGTGGTAGTCAGATGGTGCTAGGTCTGGAGAATATGATGAATGTAATAAAATATCCCGGCCAAGTTGCACAAACGTTTGTGGAAGCAACTCGTAAAACAGCACGCCACGATAATCCCATTATATACAGAGTAAAATTCGGCCGGCCTTCTGCGGCTTGTCAGCAGTTGTCCACTTTATCCTGCGAACTACATTGTCGCATATAAACCACTTTTCGTCACTCGTTTAGAAAAGAGTTGCAGATTGATATTCGGTTGGCCAGGTTTGCCTCAGTCACTTAGAACAGCACCCAAACATACAGAGGTGGTACAAGTAGCAAGACTGTTTTAAATAGCTTTGAACGGTTCCAAACTTCAGCGTCTCTGCAATTTCTCGTACATGTAGTCTTGTTCGATTAGAACCTCGATATCATTAGAAAATACCGCGGTGGACCGACCGCTGCGGGGTGTATCTTCGAGACTCGTATCTCTAGAACGAAACTTAGCAAACTATTTTTGAGCAGTACGTTCTGTTAAAACATCAACCGTGTATACTTAACAGCTTTTTAGATTCGCCTTTGAAGCTCGCTTGTATATTTTTAAATAAAAAAGCAAAATATGCCGAAAATGCACCCTATCATTTGATATATTCACTATGCTATAGCACAAACAAAACTATTGTCAATGAAACCAAACGCGACAGTTTCGAAGAGCGGACTTTGATGCTTCATATAAATATCATTATTTTCAGATAAGGCAAAGAGAAGTGGAGACATTTGAAAACAATTTGCACTACTAACAAAACCAAATGAACTTATGGCTCCACCTAATATTTTTTTCTTTAATATAATTTAAAATAATATTTGTAAAAATTTGTAAATGTTTCCTAATTAAAATACAAAAATTAAATAATAAACTGTAGAACTACAATGACAATGATAATTATATGAGTAGTAAAATAAAAACAATTGAAAATAAACAATTTCCAGAAAGAATGAATTCATACATAAACTATTCAAAATAATAATAAAATAAATAAATAAATGAAAAAAGGATCCTTAGGTTACAACTGTGAAAGGCATTACTAATATTTCAATATCTTATTCATTAGCTGTGAAAGTTATTCAAGCCAAAAAGTACATTTAACCAATTATTCATACTTCAAATCTTAGTGATTGCATCTGAAAATTATGAAACTTTATGACGTAATGATTCCCATAAGATTATTTACGCGACTGAAAAATTAAACGATCGGAATAAAAGATGATGCGGGACTTCAGCGAAACGAATTCGCGGTTACGAAAATCAGTATCGAAAATTTAAAAAAATAATTATTAACTAAAGTTTGTAAGGAAAGAAAAATTTTCGAATTAAGAAGATAAAAGCATATGCACAAAACTGAGAAAAATAAAATAAAATTATGTAGTAATGTGGAACGTAACAATAAAATAAAATTATAAATAAAAGTATAAATATATAATAAAGTTTACTTTCTTATTACTTTATACTGGAAACATATGTCCCTAAAATAAAATAAAATTCCATTTAATCGAAGACCAGATTACTTCAATTTAATTTTTTTTTAATAATTTACTTCAATAATATCATACTGGACTTTTTGTAAAGTCTAAATTCAATCAAATATTAAAACGACATCCTAAATCCTTCTCTTTAGTAACATAGTAAGTGGTTTGATAGAAGTAGAATTTCTTCTTTTTTTTAATAAATAAAACAAATATGAAATCTAAATAATTATTTACCAATCTCTGTTTGAAGGTGATCTATTTCAATCATGTGTTTAACCAAGATCAAACAAGATAATGGTCAACTTAAATTTAATTGAAAAAAGTCCAATAGATATCTATGAAAACATATCGTGGTTTATAGCAAAATATTAAGTAACATTTCATAAAATCAATTCACTAAGTACTATGATGAACTTTTTTTCTGTAAAATTATTCATAAACGTTAACTACTATTGATCTGTAAAAGAGTTAGTGTAATTTTGATGTAGTTGCTTTGCTATTGCAACTATAAATAAGGTCGAAATTCAACGTACTCAAAAGTATATAGGATAAACACACAAAAACGTATCTACATAAGCAAAATGTAAACTAAATAATGACTAAACATTGTATTACTAATTTAAATTGTGTAGTAAAAGGTCAGCGAACGTAATAACCAAAGCACACCATCCATTCTTGAAGAGTAATTTGCTTTACAAATGGAACTACGCTATCTGTTATGGAAGAACAAACTATGTGAGATGTGACCCAGAGTTAAGCAAGTTCAAATCGGGAATCAATCACAAGATAAAGTTTTTCTATTTATAGAAGTCGAAAACAAACCCAGGGTAAGGTGAGGCCAACCGGGACTCCGTGGCTTGATGTATATCGCTCCACTATCTCGGGTCAGATCAAGGCAACCTCTTTCATGATCTTACGATCAGGGCGTAAGGAGCAAATACGAGAGGAGTGATCATAGTAGTAGATAAGGAGGCTTAATACTTTATCTAATAACCTAATAATAAACCAATGCATCAAACCAGTTTGAAATATTCAAATAACACTATTATTCTGAAGAGGAAGTATCGACCCAATTTTATACAAAAACCCTAGTTGTATCATCCCACGTAAATGAAACTTTCAGTTAACAGAATGACTAACTCCAATTTAGATAGATAGATAGAAAATAACTTTATTCTGGGACACAGTCCCTTGAGAATAACAAAATTAAAAGATTACATCTGGCCAAAATAAAATCAATGGAAAAAAAGAAATAATGTAAAGAAAATATAAGGTGAATATTCTATATACAAAAAAACGAAACTATATACAAAAAAATTAACACTATGACAAGATACTTAAAGCTATTAGCAATGTTAGACCAGTATACACTTTTAAGAAAACAATAAAGAATTAAAAAATGAATATATATTAATTTATTAAAATAAGCTTTATGTTTCTGTTGAGAAAACAGGAAGCTGACAGAAAGTGCCTGATTAATATATAAATACATTATCATTTAGCATTGATATTTGATAATGAATGGCATGAAATAAATGTATGTTGTCGAATGGTTAGCAAATATCTGACTGTTTTTGGGATAGGAATTGGAATAGGAGGGTTTTGAATGTGGATATGGATGGGGAATGTTGAATTTTGATAGAGCAAGCAATAAAGGAGTTTTGGAATGAAGCAGATCTGTGAGAAGTCATGTAAAGGTTAGAAGGTCGAGATCTTGTGGACAGGGAATGGACTGAGGATTTGAACTGGAGAAGGTTGTAGGCGTAAGAAGGACGATGGTTGTTGATGATTTGGTAGAGGAACGTACCTAGGAAATATTGTCTTAGGAAGGAGAGGAAAAGCCACCTTAACTCAGCGTAGTGGTGAGAGACATGGGAGTATGTTGGGGCCCCGATCACAAATCTTACGCAGCTGTTCATTAGTCTTTTCAATTTCAACGTTTTTGAGTAAAAAGTCATTTTGGTGATATTTCTCGTTGGACAATTTATAATATCTGTACACACTGAGAGTAAGTTGAATAAAACTGTGAATAAAGGTATGCATGCACCTAATATTGTTTCGAAACAAAGGACTATCCTAAAATCGAAAGAAAAATGCTAATATCGAGTTAGTATATATTTTTTATCATCAACATGATAAAAATTAATCAATTTAATATTTCAAAAACATAGAGTGAGCGTATTAAAATATACCAATATTATTTAAACCGATAGATTCAAGAGATAGATACAGGGTTATATAATCGAAACAAAATTAATAGTCATCTAAGTCATATGAAAGATAAATTAATAAGCTGAAGTAAAAAAGATGTTGTTTATAAGGTGGAATATAATAAACGCGAATCGATATACATAGGTGAATCCAGACAAATTATTGAGAAAAAAAATGAACCAACACTTTTATGAACTAGGGCACAATTTTCTCAATTTACAAATGGAAAATTCATTATTGAATAGAAGGATGGTTGGGATGATCAGTTAAAATAAAATAGTAAAAATAAATAATTGTATTTCTTTTTCATATTCGCCGACGTTTCGGCTCGAAGTTCAGTTCTTCAGGTCTAAGAAAAGAACCAGATAACAATATGTATAAGAAAATATAAACATTGAATAATAAATAATTAAAATTAAAAAAGGTGAAAGGTATAGCCAAAAAAATATAGGTAGAAAAACTTGAAGTAAAATGAAGTAGATAGGGTGAACTTCAAACAGTAACAGTAACAGAGAACTAAGAAATAAATAATAATAACGGTAACAAAGTACGGACTAATGAAATAAACATAATAAAAATAAGGTAACATAAGAAATGAAAAGTGGTATTCTTGGAATGAAGTGTAAAACAGATAAAAGAAATATGAAGTTATACATGAAAATAATAGATATAAATAGAAAATTAAGATATTGTAAAATCTATCAAAAATACTGACTACGTATAAGAGAATAAAAAGTTAAAATAATGTAAAAAAGATCAATGAGCAAATGTATCAATATATACAAAACGGAGATGGAGATATGAAAAATAGTGTGACGGGAAGAAGGAAGAATATGAGAAAACTAAGATAAGAAAACTCAACGCACCTGTTCTAAGTGCAAACGCATCAATGTTCTAAGTATTTTAAGACAATGAAAAGTCACTTAATGACTTTTTTTTTCAATAAACCGACGACATATTTATTAACTTTCTCAACAATTTCATTTTGATATCAATATCATTCGATATTAGCCAAATCGATAACAAAGGAAGATATCAATTATCGATATCGATAAGAAACATCGGAGGTTACCCAATATCGTTTAAGTTACTTGAAGACTTATCTTAATAACATTATATCAAAATATTTATCTCAATTCCAGGGTTTCATAAAAATTGTAATGAAATACGATTCGTTTCATTGGTAATTCATTTTTTTTTTTAATTATTCAGTTATAAAATGATATTGATCGAAAAAACTTACACAACATTAAGAAAGTAGGAACCGAAAACTTGAGGGTGTGGTCTTCAAATCGACATTAGAATGTACCTACCAGAAGACGGCTGTTGTAACAGACTCTTCTACAATCTTCGCATAGTAGGAAGTAGATTTTTTTTTCTTCACACTCTCTCTTCATTTTCTGATTCGTTTGAAGGAACAAATGCAGGAAACGGACATAGAGAACTGTATAAATTTCAATTCAAATGAAGAAAGTATGACTATTCAATTATGCCGACTCATAAATTAAGTAATATCCTAATTTTAAAGCTCCATTCAGCATCCATCTATAAATCTATGGAGTATGTAACATGAAGCTATAGAGCATTCATTAATTTAAATAATTTTAAAGCATTAATTATTATTATTAATTATAATTATTTTAAATTATTAATTTTTAAATTATGTCATTATTAATTTAAATTCATTACATTAAATAATTTAAAGGAAAAAAAAAACTGTATATTCTTGGACATAATACTTTATTAATATATATATTTTATTTTTAGAGAAAAGGTAATATAATAATATTTTAATATTAATAATATACTACAAATACTATGATAATATACTATCGTAATATAATATGATTGACTATAGTATACTAATTATAGTATTGATTGAATAATATACTATAATAAACTATGGATATTAATTGTACCCGTAAAAAAAACTGCAAGCTGAGGTAATCTTCACAGTTGATAATTTTATAATATAACAGAAAATTAAAATATCCTACAGCACAAGTGAGAAAATATGGTCTCCTTGACGTAGTCGCGGACTCCAAACGTTTTGTACGGTTTTCATTAATCTAGTGCTAAAATTAATAAATATTTAATTATTAAGGTTACGATAATTTGAAAATCAATAGAATTAAATTGAATATGGGCGAGTATCTATTTATTAATAAAAATAGCAACAGTAAAATATAAATTATTATTGCGGTCTCTAATTATGTCCTACAGTTCAAAATTTATAGGCGACCTAAGTATTAAGTTGACTAAGTCAAATTTTAAATAAAACTGCAATTTAATGCCCCGATGATCCACATGTCCGGGTTGTAACGTCGGCAACAATAAATAAATCCCAAAATGACTGATTTCTGATTATTTATCTCCTGTGATATGTAGTACAGTTGACTAACTTCCTTCAATAATTCGTAAAATATAATTCAATTTTCGGTACAATAGATATTAAAAACAAACAAAAAAAAAAAGATGCACAGGGAAATATTGTATCATAAATAGAAATGTTTAGAAATGATTTTTTTTCTATAGAAAAAAAAAACACAAAAAAAAAAATAATGGCGATAAACGAAGTCCATGATTAATAAAAATGGCGATGAAGGAATTCCTAGTGAATCAAAAATAATAGTTTCAGTCGTGCTCTGTGAATATTAGGTCCTTTCCAATACCGAACTCCTCCAAATTATTATTCTTTGCAAGAGGGTTAGAAATAGAAAACATTTAAACCATAACTGAAATATACGTGTACATACAATGATATAGCTTCCTTAAAATCAAGTTATTTATGTAAGCGAAACAAATAAATAAGATTAAATGTTTTAGCAAACAAGAATTTAGTTAATTGCGACTATTAAGATCATGCGAGTAGTACATTACTGATGGAAATCACAGCTTTAAAACATTGTAATTACTAGTATTAATTATAATTAAAGCTCATTTTACGCAGATAAACTTCCTTATTGACAACTATTAATTGACTCATCACAGTACAAAATAATAAAATACTTTTTCATATACCAGTATAATTATCGATTATAAATAACTATTAATTAATGAATCTCAAATTTAAGGAAAATAATCTATAACAATTCCATAAAAATATTATTATCGAAGTTATATTTGCCAAAAAAAGAAATAAAATATATGAGATTAATGGAATAAAAATAAAAATATTTTCGATTTGTACATCGTTTTTATATTAAATGCAGGATAAGAACCTTTGGAATCTTGAGAGTAGGTCAAAGACACCCGCCATTTTTGCAATCGACAATTCTACAAATAAAGAATCAAAACTTCAGACCCTTAATCGATTTTTACCATAATTCAATGTTGTTTCTTTTTGAATTTTAAGAGAAAATAGACCATAACTTATTACAATAAAACTTCACATTTTATAAAGGAAAATTGAGAAAAAGGAAATTGCGCTTTGATTTATTAAAATGTTGTGTTTACTGTAACTAAAGCATCAGAGATAAAAAAGATCTAGGTAAACTTACAGGATTTTACGATTTTTTTTTTTTTTTTTAGAACAGTACATAGTTATCCTATGAAGGTCATATTATTAAAACTTCTATATTTTTATCTTTAACATATAAGAATTATTTTTTTTAATGAAACTAGATTTGATTTTATATTTCGAAACTCGTCCTCAAAAATGGAAACATAAAAGATTCTCACATGAGAAACAGTTGTCTGCGTCACTTTTACGCTCTATACCGTTGATTTATAGTTTCGATTTGAAGTATAACAGTAGGATTTTTTTCCGCCTTCCTCTTAATACAGTTTCGGAGCAAAATGGCACTCCAATATTAGAGGTTGATCATACATAACTAAGTATACATTGTAAAATTTAAAATGTTTCTAATATTTTTTTTATCGAGAAATATTAAAATTTGTCATATTGAATATTTAATAGTTCACCGTTGCATTATAAAGGAAGCAGATGGTCCGGGGTGGCGGTCATAAATAGGCAAAACAGTGGTAAAATTTTTTTTATTAAAAGACTAATAAAAATAATTTAACCACTATTTAGCTTTTAATAAAAATAGTTTAACCACTATTTAGCTTTTAATAAAAATAGTTTAACCACTATTTAGCTTTTAATAAAAATAGTTTAACCACTATTTAGCTTTTAATAAAAATAGTTTTACCACTATTTAGCCTATTTATGACCGCCACCCCGGACCATCTACTTCCATTAAAATTTGTCACATCTAAAGACAATAGTAATGGTGATTGAAGACTCATTCACACTATGGACAATAAATAAACAGCAAAATAATAATACTAAAAATTAATTTATATAAACTAAACTAACCAAAATACCTAACAACAATTAAAATCGATTCTTAAAGAAGGAGATAGTACGGGGTGGCGGTCATAAATATACTAAATAGTGGCAAAACTATTTTATTAGAAGTCAACGTTTCGATCCGAGTTTGCAGGTCTTCTTCAGGGCTAGAACGGACAGGTCTTCTTCTGGCACTGAAGAAGACCTGCAAAATCGGGTCGAAACGTTGGTTTTTAATAAAATAGTTTTACCACTATTTAGTCTATTTATGACCGCCATCCCGGACCATCTGCTTCCTTAACAATACAACGGTCAATTATTAAGTATTCATAATTAATTCTTCAATATAACTTTAACAATAAAACAATTGTGGATTTTGATGAAAATTTTGAATGTTTGTTTATTGAGAAACTAAATTTGTTCCCACTAATTCACTAATTCCCTTCCGATATTCATAAAATTCACGCCGATAAGTTCGATCCTTCTAACAGAGAAGGGCAGATGCTACTCCGAGTACTGAGTACCAAGTATTTTACTCAAATACTTACCTTTTTTGTGTACCAAAGAATTTAATTATTACTTCAGTTGATATCAAACGATTTACTGAAGTTGTGATTGAATGGCCAACAGTGATTCAATTTGAGTAAAATACTTGGTGCTCGGTACTCAAAGTAGCATTTACCCATCTCTGCCTTCTAAATGGTAAACTAAATGCCTTCTAATGGGTTATAGTCTTATAACCCAAATATTTAAAATTAATTAGTACAATACTTTTTAATTGAATAAATTATGGCCGGAAATGATCTCCTATTAAATGTAATAAATGATCAATTAATGACCCTAGAGAACGACTACCTGAAGAACTAGTCTCAGATGTGATGTCATAGCAATAGGATTCATTTCGCAAGAGTTGGGAGGTCATGATGGGGCACCGAGGAGGGGAGGAACTTATGAATATTATGACTTGAATTGGATAAACATTACCCAGAAGATGTTCCGTGGGAAAAGATTTTAAAATGGAAACTTGTTAGGTACTCATTTTGGGAAATGGGCTAAGTGTTTTTATGTCGTAACTAAGCACGGAACATTCACCTGGGATGTCAGAAGCGTTCAATGGATCGGAAACAAATCATGCATAAATTGCTAAAGTTTGAATGGAAACTATTAAGGTAAAATACACTCTAAATGGCTAGTATTATTCTCAAAATCGACAGATTAAAGTAAATAAGAAATAGGTGTAGACAGGTTTCATATTTCTAAAAATATAGAATTTCATCAAAATAAGTGAATAGTACTCATTAGCACTATTCTTAGTACTGTTCATTAATGATTGTAACTATTTATATAAAAATGTTTATGTATAAATATAGCTATAAACAAGTAAAGATACTAAATCTTTTTAGTTACTCCAGTATATCAGTCCGGATTAAACATTAATCATAACACGTTGCTCAGAAATTCCCGAAAATTTCCTCTTGTGTCCTAAAGAAGGGAGCGGTGCCTACCAATCTCAATTCTGGATTGTAAAAATATTGAAATAAATATAATTTGTAGGATTTCGATCTCATAATCGGATTATTACCTACAAATAACAATGATTACGACGCTATGACTTTTCGCAACAATGAATTTTCTCTGCACTATATTATTTGATTATGATAATTTTGCTTTACGCGTTATATTACTATACACTACTTGGCTCATGCGCATGATTCGCATAGAATGTTTGTCAGTTAATAACTGACAAAATAACAAGGAAATGATGTAATTTTAAAATAGAATAGTCTTAAGATAGAAAAATTGTGGTAATCAAGGAAAATAAAATTATTTTAAAGAAGGAGATGGTCCGGGGTGTCGGTCATACCTGGACTAAATGGCAAGAAACTATTTTATTAAAAGCCAACGTTTCGACCCGACTTTGCAGGTCTTCTTCAGGGAGGTGTGTTCAGCAAGGAGTTTCACTTGAATAGAGTTCAGCAAGTGAAACTCCTTGCTGAACACACCTCTCTGAAGACACCCACACCTCGACACCCCGGACCATCTCTTTCCTTAATAATACAACGGTTAACCTATTAAGTATTCAAAATTATTTTAAAACTTCATACATGATTTAGATCAACACATTTACAGATTACAAAAAGCTGCATCTTTCCTAATAATGTTCCAATTTCGATAATTTTCGTTTTTTGTTTTGTAAGAAATTTAGTAATCTTTAAAATAATTATGGGTGTAATTGAGTAATACTTCTATATGTAAATGTATAACTTTTTTTTGAATAAATGTATATTTTTTCAGTCAATAGCAAATAAAGTTTATTTTCCTTCAAAACTATTTTTCCCAAAATTTCGAGAGATATGTTTTTTCCCCACCTGAAGGAGAAGAAAATCATTAAAAAGGAGTGCTCAACCATTGTATTTCATGGAGAATTGACAAAGATATGGCATACCGAGAAAAATTAAAAGTCCTGGAGGAAATAATAAATAAAAATATTTTCTCCGTTCAGAATATATCAGTGAGGAGTATAATTTCAATTAAATGTTAATTATGTATTTATTTTTTGGAGATAAACAACAACTTATTTTTTAACAGAAGTTATTTTTCTTATTAAGTAATTCAGTAGGTTACATACTTGCGTAATAGAAAGGCGGGATTACACATTAACCAAAAGAACACGTGAAAGTCAAGGCAGCTCTGTTGGATAAACAGGATTGTCAATACTCGACTACTATCGCCATTTATCGGAATTCTGGATATAGAGTGCCCTAGGTGATCATGAAACCGTCCGCTGTTATGGAGTAACGAAAGGGAACCTTTAGGTATTTTATTTCCGTAAAAAATTTATTTATTTTAATCAGCCAGTTTTTTTTTATAAATAATTGCGTTGATTTCACTTTACGAACACATAATCTAACTGTTCGTTAAGGCTTCTCATCCATTCCATCATAGGACCATGACGCATTTTTAAAAATTTTTAATCATAGATTTGTTCAATATAAAAAACGACTTGCTGCTGAGTTTCTAACGCGTTGACATAACTAGCGCAATCACTGACTGGGGAGCGAGTCCTGTAAAAACTAAACTTGTTCAATTCAAAATTCAGTAGATCCGCAAATTTATGACTAGAAAATCAACATAAAATTGACATGGACCAAGACTTGTTGTTATTTCAAATACCTTGGATAGGTCAAAGAGTATTGATAAAATAAGGAAAATCAATTAGCAGATGAAATACAGAAGAACGTTGTGGATCAGTTGAATTATGGCATAACAAGGAAAATTGAGGATTTCGGCAAAAAATTGAAAGTTAAAATGAACCCCAGCATTTAATTGACGGTTACGAAGTTTCTGACATAACCATAAATAACATGAAGATAGACCCTTGAACTGTTGCATTATCAGATTGTAGATACATGCAATAATACAACATATCCATTCACTGAACTGTATAAATACATCGCAACAGGCAAGTCGTGAAGATAATAGCACGGGCCAGCAGGCGACACGTAGCAGTCAGTAAGTAGGGACCTTATGAAACCACTCTCCCTGGGTGAAAACATGGGGCCATTGTCGGCGGGGAGGCATTTTGGAGGGAGGTGTTGACAAGAAAGAGGACGAAAGTTGACTGAAAAGTCGAGTTGTCCCGAACACGAGTGATAAAGAGGACGTTTAATTTAAACTATTAATGTAGTACAAAAAGATTATCCCAGAAGCACAAGAATAACCAACATGCTGAATGATTTGGAATTTCAGACAGTTAAACAATTCATATAGTCCCAGACAGAGAATTTTTTAACTAAACAAATACCTTAATTAATTCCCTAATTAAAACAATAGGCAATTCAATTAATCAAAGTTTAAGAAGATATAAACACTGAGATACAAAACACATTTTACACGAATAAAAACTGACCAAAATAATGTCGCATGAGATAGTTATAGAGTACTTATTTTAGTTTAATTTAGATTAATTAACATATACAACAAATATTATATATTTTTATTTAAATGCATTTAGAATATTGAATAGTTGACCGTTACATTATAAAGGAAAGAGACGGTCCAGAGTGGCAGTCATAAATAGGCTAAATAGTGGCAAAATTATTTTATTAAAAGCCTGTTACAAAACTACTTTAATAAATTAGTTTTGCCACTATTTAGCCTGTTTATGACCGACACCCCGGACCATCTCCTTCCTTTAAATGCATTTAGTTTTAATGCATATAATAATTATTGTTGATCTTTTATATATATATATATATATATATATATATATATATATATATATATATATATATATATATATATATATATACATTAAGGTTTATTTACATTCTTTATTCTCGCTTTGCGGAGTGAGATTCTGAGGTGGGAGACCAGAAGTCCAGCCACCTTCATATTAATATCTATTATTTTTTTAAACGTTTAAAAATGTTCTAACAATACGTGCTGTGCCTAAGAGAACTAAGTGTTGAGTCTCTTTTAGCACTTCAAGCGATAATTTAAATCCCATCGTGCCTGCCACTGTTGACTTTGGTATTAGTCCATTGCAGAATATTATAATTGGAGTGGTGATGACGTTCCTCAAATGATATAATTCCATCAATTCGATTGTTTTTTTCTCCAACGGTGGAGCTTATATTGTTATCATTAGGGATCCCCCCCCCCCCGAGCTCTGCTTTTTTCTCTCTCATGTCTATCAGGAGGATATCTGGTTTATTGTGACCCACAGTATGGTCAGTTATAATCGATTCATTCCAGTAGAGCTTAAGACTACCTTTTTGGAGGAGTTATTTGGATGGTACTTATAGATAGTATTAATAATTGGGAGGTACTTATAATTTTTATTTTATTTACATTATTATTATTATTTGTATTTTTAAATACGATTTGTTACTAGTTTTTCCTACTGTCAAATAAACAAAGGAATGGTACTTAAGTTTATAATTTCAGTATTATCTTTAGAGTAAAATCTTGTAGACCAAAATATGAACAATTACTATGTACCTATTTATAACATGTAAATGTCATTTAAATAAAATTATTATTTTATTATATTAATTTAGCAACAAAATATGATTGATTATAACTTTTCAAATACTAAGAATAATTTTTCGTTTAAAGAATTCAAAGAGAACCAGTATTTGGTCAATCATAATTTCTTAAAAATTAAAAATATAATCTTTTCAACCATATCTGATTTAACTTTAACTAACGTGTTATTATTTATTAAATAGGCATATGAGTACAAATTTATAATTTTCATATTTGATAATTTAAAAAAAAAAAAAAATGTTTTATGTTTAGTTATGTAATTAGGAAGGATCGCTGGAAACACACAAGAAAGGTATGAACGACAGTGACAGAATGATTAAAATAAGCAAAAGGAGAAATAAGAAAAAAAAAACAGAAGTAATATAGTAATGATAATAATTCAATGATGTATCGTGATATATTCAGTGGAATACCAAACCTCAACAACTCATGTCCAATTAGCCTTGGCCAAATTATACTCATTTTAATGGCCTTTCACGAGTGGAATTTGTTGAAAACGACATGATGTTTATTGCTCTAGTCTTTTAAGAGAATTTAAAGTTGCATGTTCAGATAAAGTACTAAGTAACGGATCAGAGATGAAGAAATATTATTAAAGGATACCATAAGAAGAAATGTTGAAGGTTTATAACAAAACGAGATGTAAGAGGAATCAATCACCATCATTTTAAGCCTTTTGAAAGCATCCTAAAAGATTCGTCTTGAGAAATTGAAGAGTTTATTTAATGAATAGAGATATGAGAGTTGGAAAAACAGAAGAAAAAACTAGAAGCATCCAAGTCTCAATATCTTATGAAAGATACCGGCTAACTAATTCAGTTGTCTATGTGAAGTTAATAGTTAAAGGTTTATCGACAGTTTGAAAGGGATAAGTGCCATTCCTAATTCATCATAAACTTACATTTACCAACTAAATGGCTATTTCTTTTTTTTTTTAACTGCTATTTTTACGAGGCAGTGAGGATCCAATTTCAGGAATAGCCTTTTTGAAATAAAAACATAATGAGATTTTGAATTTATATTCCTTAACGTAAGTATTGTGAGGCAAAGGTCACTAATCTTTCATAAAATGGCCATATAAATCGTTACCATGAGCACAATGTTCTGAATGATAACCGTATGGCAATTATACATTAAACATCTTGTGGCCATGCTACAGAGTCATCGCTGTTCCGTTTCCTTTTATGTAACGAGCACTAGCGACATTCGAAAGAGCCTTGAGAAATAGAAAATTAATATGCCGCGAAGATCTGGGTCAATCCGTGTAATGTGACAGGACGGTGAAGTTGAACATAACGACAGTGTTCCACAATGCACAACGCCTTAATCGGTTCGATACCAAGCGCGCTAATTGACAATCTAGAATTTTGATTAAAAAATCCGACAGAGCCTAATACAAACAGTCGTAGAAACATTATGGTTAGAAGTTGGAATATTGTATTTCTATGAAGAGTGGAAACGTAAAAGACGTCCTTGGGGCTCAATGGCTGTTAGCAATGGCCTCTTTCTTTGTCTTCTTCACTCCTTTACGATAAAAAGATTAAATGTTATGTTATAAAAGGCTAAGACCCTTTAAATGAAAAATGTTTTCTTTAAAATCTGAACCTATGATTAGTTTATCGAAAGATGAGTTCTTTCGATAATTAACGTACGACCCGGCATTGGGGAAAGAAAACAAACAGCATAAATTCGAATTGGAATAGAATTTAAGCGATAAAGAACAAACATAAGATTGGAATATTTAAAAAATAAAAAAAGTTCATATTTAGGTAAAAATTTAAAATAACAGTACGTATGAGAACTATGTATGGTGGATGAGTGGAGTAGTCATTGCCAACCGTAGGGTGACGCGCACTGTTCTCAAACACAATTTGCTAAACTTCTCTCGGCTCCTAGCATATTTTATTTATATAAAAAAACTACTGATATATTTTTATAATTAAATATTTTATATAGAAAGAACATAGCGAGAAAGGAATTCGAGAAGATATTTCTTGGATGGAAGTTATAAAGATGAAAGCGGGTATTTGTGAGTGACAAGGGCTCTATAGACTGCTATCTCCCAATGTTTATAACCTGAACACTGATAATCCCTATCTTCATAATAAGAAATATAAATATATTTGGTATTGCATCTTTCCTATATATATATATATATATATATATATATATATATATATATATATATATATATATATATATATATATATTTTTATATAATATATTACCAAATATATTTATATTTCTTATTATGAAGATAGGGATTATCAGTGTTCAGGTTATAAACATTGGCAGATAGCAGTCTATAGAGCTCTTGTCACTCACATATATATATATATATATATATATATATATATATACACACACACACACACACACACACATATATATATATATATATATATATACATATATATATACATATATATATATATATATATATATATATATATATATATATATATTAATATGAAACATAAATATAATAATAATATAGTAATTTAATAATAAGAAATATAAATAACAACAACACTTTAAATAACAAGATAACTGCAGATAGCAGTCCATAGAGCCCGCGTAGCTCACAAGTACCGAAAGGGGCTAGTATAAGATAGAGGCAAGTACAAGATATTCAACTGTATTAGCAAGGCGCTGGAAGCTTCTGACGTAGCCGTCCTCTTCACTATCGTGACGTAGTTCCATCCCCACCAAACAAGCATCAGAAAAATCCGAGACTTTTTGTATTTTTATTGTTATAACCATACTATAGCTCTAGTAGCGATGCCCTTCAGTGTGGCTGACTGCATTAATACTCAATAAAATAAAATATTGTTATAACTAAATCTTCACCGACTACACAAGTTGAAAATTCATGCAGGTGCCCATTTATGCATGCATAAAACCAATATAAAGCTGTAACTATTCCCCCAAGGAATACTAAAAGAAATTTGTACTATAAGCAATTTTCTTTACTACAGCACTTGTAGATCCTTGGCCTCCACAATAACGCCTCCCCAATCCTTGTTATCAGGCTTTTCCATTGTCCGATCCCCATCTTCTGCAAATCGTCCTCCACATCATTAATCCATCTCAGTCTGGACCTTCCTTTCCTTCTTTTGCCTCCTGGTTTACCATATAATACTCTTTTCGAGTATCTATCTTCACCCATCTTTTCAACGTGCCCAAGCCTTATACGACTTGATTTAACATAAGTAACTATGTGTGGTTCTTTATACAGTTCTTGGAGTTCTCTATCATTTCTTATTTTCCATTGGACATTTATGAAAGCAATACTCAAGTATCGCAAGAAATCTTATTCCCTATTTCCTGTAAAACTCTATACTCACACCATACACATACATCATTTCAATATTATGAAATATCATTTCAACAAGGAAATTTCTATATCAAATACAATGTTTGACCTATTCTGTTTGATGTATAAAGAAACATATTAGGACCAACCAAGCCACCCACTATATATGAAAGTTTTTTATTTATTTGTTTTCCATTTAAAAAACAAAAAATAAAATAATAAAAAAAAAAGCGGTTTCTAAGAAGAAGTATACAGAAGTCGCGAATGGGCTGGTGAGAAAATTGTTACGATCGTAAATTACAGTCCACCGGAATCATGGACAATCAAAGAACAACCAAGAACCTTGGTTAATGTCCGCAACCAGTTTCGAGTCCCTTCCGCGTCGAGAGGGGTCGACCGCAGCGAAGACTGATGGAGCTCAAATTGGACCACTGATCTTCAGGCTCCTTAATGTGCGAAAATCAACACCCATCAGAAGTGAGTAGTATGCCTCAACGGTAATGATACCGCTCTCTGAGTCAACATGGCTGGAGGCAAGAGGAGCACTGATATATGATAGATCCCACGGTGAGTACAAGTGAAGAATGCATCAATTTATTACATACTCTTAACAAGTCTCCGCTTACAGCCAATTTCGAAGACGATAAGCAGAAAGATTTCAAGATTTATTACTAGTTCTTACCATATCAAAAAGTCACAGGCAATAAAACAAAATGAAGCAAAGATAAAATGCATCCCATTAAGTCAGGAACAATCAATAAGGAAAAAAAATATGTTGCGAAACATAAAATGAATGTAGTCTATTAATTACTTTATTCAAAGCGTAAATATGTTACGCCATGTAACAAACTGTAGCACATTATTATCACAGTGGAAGGTGTGGAGTACTCAGCCCAAAATTTAATTTACCTAAAATTAGATTTTATTGAGTTATTGCTAGTATAAGCCGATGAATATAATTAATGCATACAAAATTATTGACATATATTTAATTAATCACTCGTCGTGACCAAGTCGCACGTACAAAACAGGAACTAAAATAAACTCGCTGAAATGGAGTTTTCAAGCAAAGTTAGGTCGCTTAGTACTTATCGAATGATAGTGAAGCTTGCTTCTGTATAAACCTCGATTGAATAGTCAGGATTGATTCATAACAATGGAGAGCGGAAAATTCGATTGAAACTGTGTCCGTAAACTTCGCACTCCCTCACGGAGCATAGAGATCTAGAATCGGCTCAATCAATTTATTAATAAATATTGAAAAGGGTCATCGTAGTATTTTTAAAAAGAAATATAACATAATTTTTTTTTTAAAAAATCCAGACTTGCCAGAGAAATTAAGAGCCCAGGTTGATATGAGTTGGCCAAGAGACTCCATCAGATTTCACAACTCATTGTCCTCTGCATTATATGAATAATGTAGTATGTGAAAGGAAGCATGGAGAAGAAAATGTATTATGTTTACAAAGCACTATTCTGGGGACGAGGAGGGAGGTGCAGAACCTTGTCCTTTCGATGTACCATATAAATCCAATTCTAATTGAGGATCGCAGACGTGGGCACATCCACTTCACTGTGAAAAATTCAGTACCATGACTAATTTCGTGGGTGTAATAGTGCATTGGGACTGCTTATGAATAAAGATCAGGCTGGCAAACCGTCTTACAATATTCCCATTATTTAAAAATAAAAATTAACTTTATTCTGGGACAAAGTCCTTTTAGAATAACAAAATAGTACATAATTAAAAGACTAAATCTAGCCAAAATAAAACAATAATAAAAAAAGAGAAAGTAAAGAAAATATTAGTTAAACAAGCTATATATATGTAAAAAAAATTCTATATACAAAACACTTAAAACTATGACAAGACACTTAAAACTATGTACAGTAGGAAAAGTTGTAATTATACATTTTTGAGAAATAAAAAATACATTGAGTTCTTCTTTAAAATAAGCTGTGTTTCTGCTAACATAGGAAAGACGAATCTGACAATATAAAATGTCAGAGTATTTAAATAATTAATAATATCTAAACAGATCATAAATAAAAAAACAAACAATAGATGCATTCAGTGGCATTGAGAGTATGAAGATATAGTAAAATCTCTAGTGAAGTTTATAGTATGGAATAGTACTATCATTTGATGATGAATGATATAGTAGAAACGTATAATATCAAAAGCTCAGCAAGCATCTTACTGTTTTTGTGATAGGAATTGGAATAGGAGGGTTTTTGAATGTGGATATGGAGGGAGAATGCCGAATTTTGATAGGTAAGGGAATTCCAGAAATTGACAGCGCGTGCAATAAAGGAGCTTTGAAATGAGTCAGATCTGTGGGAAGGGATGTAAAGGTCAGAAGGTCGAGATCTTGTTGAAAGGGAATGTACTGCGGACTTGAATTGGAGAAGGTTGTAGGCGTAAGAAGGATGATGGTTGTTGATGATATGATAAAGAAACGTACCTAGGAAATATTGTCTTCCAAAGGAGGGAAAGAGCCATCTTAACTCAGTGTAGTGGTGAGAGATATGGGAGTATCTCGGGGCACCAATAACAAATCTTACGCAGCTATTCATTAATCATTATTCACTAGTTCAAAAATGATTTTCCATAATTGTTTACCATAGAGAAATAGAACATTTCAATTTATTATGCTTTTATATAATTTGTTATGGTTAATCTACAAAAGATAAACAATTTCCAACCTATAATGTCCTCGAAGCAAGCCTGATATTTATGTTATTGGTAGCGGAACACTCTTGAACTCCATTGGTTGGATTCTCCCACAAGACACTATTAAATATGGAAGGACAAAGCATCCATCACTCCCACGTGAGGCCTCCAGGACCATCCTACGTCTGTGATCAGCGTGTCCTATTGTTTAGAAATAAGGGAGGACAGGTGGTCTTCCTAATTTGAAGTTAAAAAACTTCAATGACTACTAACAGGATTACGTTTATAATTACTTTTTGATTTAACAAGAAATTATATCATTAATGAATAGTTCAAATTCTGATGTAGAATTGACGAAATTAAGTGAAAAGAGTTGACAAGAAAAGCAATATCAATTATACGGAATAGCTGTTAATATTCACATTAAATATATACATTACTATGAACATAAATAACAAAGATTATACGTATGGTAGGCGTTTAAGCAAATTGCTAGACCCAGAATAGTAAAAAATTCACATTTCTTTCCTTCACTTACCAAATCATATATAATTTACCAGCCAAACATTACCAAGTTATTTCAATGACTTATTTAACTTTAATGCGGGAAATAAATTCATATAAATTAAATATGATGACTATTAAAACTGAAACGATGAATCTAACTGAAAAAAAATTCAATTAAACTTCAGTTCTTTGTTTAAAATCCCACAGCCTCTAAAATTCAGTTAATGAGAACTCAAAAACTTAATAGTTCACTTGGAAATTTTAATCATTTTTTTTACATTCAATTCTGCTCTATTTTTTGTTGTTTTGTTTTGTGTGAGCGTATTTTAGTATTCTATCAACTTAATTAATATTTTCTAAAATGAAAATTGCCAAAAAAAAATGTTTTATTGAAAAAAGTTTTAATATTCAATTTAACTTTGAAATTCCATTTAAAACTGAATAAAAATAAGAAAACATTTATTATCTTATTTTTTCCTTGGAAGAGTAAATCAAATTAGGCCTTCGTGTGTTTTTATACATATTTTTCTAAACTCTTAGTAACTTCAAGCATTTATTCGACTAAAAAGATTCATAAAAAAATTAATCATAAAATTGAGATAAAATACTGTTTCGTTGTACTAAATATAATACTATATATACTACACTAAAATTTAGTAATATATATTTTTAATAAAGTTTCGTAGTACGAGTGTACTGAACGTGCTTAGGGTGTTTCAGTTTGTTTTTATTTTAATCTAATACAAATTTTCTTTTATAATTATATATAGGTTATAAGATCCCACAATACTTATTGCTATTCCAAAAAAACGGCTTGAGATTTTTTGGATACCATACAGGAGAAGACAAGATGTCTCGTCTTGGATCTTGTCGTCTTTCCCTGCATGGTATCCAAAATATCTCAATTCAAAACTAAATCTTCCCGTCAACGCCTTAGCAGTGAGTTAGTGAGCATTATTGATGTAAACGAGGGTAAGGTAACACGACAGCCAATCCAAGAGATTAAATACGACACTTAGTCGAATGACGGCTCCCTTTCGAAACAATGACCACGCCCTTAATTATAACAAGATTAATTGCTCAAGATAACAATGCATTCCACATGCACGAGGCGTCCGTGTTCCTTATTGGGGGATCGAAATTTCTTAATTAACTTTTCTAAATAACTAGAAAAGCATTTGTCATTCTTACAATTCATTCATTTAATGAGAAGACTTGTTAAGATCAATGAAAACCAAATCATGCAACTATGTATTATTAATATTTTTTTTTTTAAATACAAAGATCGTAATTTTTTTTTAGAACGCTTTTATGAGATTGCTAATATAAATGCCCAAGGAAGCGTTATGACAGCACTTCTCACGTCAACTACTAAAATCATACTGGATAATGAAAGAAGTTATGTTCACCCAGCTATGAATTTAGGTACGAACTTATCGTGCATAAAACTGGATTGTTGGATTATTTGAACTACCGAATAATCCAACTATGCCGAAATAGGACATCATTGAAATATCATTAATAAAATGAAAGGACAGATTTCTAAACATACTGCAGTCATCTTAAGGAAATCGCTTAATATACAGTTACACCATAGGAGGATAAAAAAATATATAACTTACGCAATTAGTATTGATTAAATAGCATTAAAATAAACTGTGTTTCTAAAATACTTAGTTTAAAGCCATTGAACCAAAGAGACTTTCTGTCAATTCTTTTATTTGGTTATTGGTACATTTTTCAAATTAATTCCGGATGTTTTTCAATTAAACAGACTCACTGGTCATGTATAAAAAGTGGTGTAAATATACCGGTAAAGGTCCATCCTAAAATATATATATATATATATATAATTATGATAATAAAATCGACACTTTTTTAATCAAAACAATTGAAATAAAATTAAAGGGCTAACTGTAAGAATATTTTATGTTATTTGAACTTCAATTAAAGAAAAATTGAATTCAATAAATTGTTATTAATCAATTAGACTGTATTATTAAATTTTGAAGCGTTCAAAACTTCGAAAATATATGTTTTAGAAAAATTAAACAATGTAGAGTGAAATATTTCAAATATTTTGCCAAGGGAAAATTCTTTCTTTTTCCTACAATGTGGCATGACCTACCTATCACATGAAACAGAAAATTAAATTTCTGGTTTTCTAATTAGAAGTGAACACTAAATTGGATCCGAATAGGAAATTATTTTGACTATTTATCAATCCATTACTCGAATCCAAATTCCCAAATTCTGTCCAATAAGTACAATTATTCAAATACCTTTCTATTGGAGTCATGCTTTATTTATATTGGTTTTTATACGTACAACGTGAATCATAAAACAATAATTTAATTTTTTTTAAAAAGTTAGAAGCAAACATGGCTAATTACGAACCTTTTCCAAAAATCTAAAATGAAAACTATAACTTAAGAGAGAAAAAATAAGAGCTCTAAAAAGTTAGTTATACTGGAAAAAATGAAGAAGATCCAATGAAAGAGATAATTGAACCAATGATAAAAAGAAAAAAATACCAAGGTACCTATTTGGAATGTGGGTCGCGATTGCGAACGGGCAGCAGTACCAGTTTGCAGGGGAAAGAATGAGAAAGCTACTCTAAAGATATAAGCTAACATCACGATGAGCACACTAATGCTTATTACAGCCGGCCATTGTTGTCGAGTCTGAGGTTCACAGCCAATGTTGTCACTAAAACCCTTATATACAGACAGCTGTGTCGCCATTAGCGATGAAATTATCAAAGTAATTCAAACAAGATAATAATTACTCCAAATTGAATCAAATTCACATTATTAAGGGGTAAAAACATGTAACAGATTATTTCCCAATTAAATAATATAAATTCTCAGTGAATCTAAAGTATACGACTAATAGATACTTATAACTTAGAAATTGTAAATATTTTCTAATTACGAGAAAATAAATAAAATTCAGAAATACCAATCAACAACCAGGTTCTCGAATGATCTTTCGATACTTGATAGAATTATTTATAGAACTCTGTAAACACGAAAAAAAATATGTATAAGGTATAAGCTTCAATAGTCTCAATAATTAAACTTAATTAATTCATCCGAATTTTTCTCTATTCATCATCTATAATAGGTCATTTTTTTAAAGACAGTAAAGTAAGTCCTAGAAATTCAGCACCTTCTGCTCCAAGAAAAACTGAAAGTTGGATTTAACAGATGATATGGAAAGTTTTTTTTTTTTTTAATTAATACTCCTTAGACCTCACTACAGAAGAGTAAGGAATGAAAAATAAATTTTTGTTATTGTTTAAATTTTATTCAAAATGAAATGGCAAGTTCTTACCATTCTTTTATTTTTTAAAATATTGAAAATTTGTTTTTCTCATTCTATCAAAAATTGAAAATTTATCTTTCCTATTTCATAAAAAATTGAGAATTAATTTTTCTTATTTTATAAAATATAACTTACTCCTAAACGCAGCTCCCAGATAAAAACTTTCCAAGGTGGAGTCCTCCGAATATTCCTACAGAAAAATATATCTCCCACATCTCAAAAAAAAACTCTAGTTTCGGATGAAAGAAATCTTATTTTTTAGAATTATTAAACAAATACTGCAATTACAAAATATTGTACACAGATGCATCAAAAGCCGAAAACCAAGTGGGATTTTCAGTCGTTACAGACAGTGAAGAATTCCTGTACAAACTTTCAGGAGAATGTTCTATTTTTACGGGAGAAGCCACGGCCATAAAAGAAGCACTCTTGCACATCCGCACCAACCACTTCAAAAATCATGCTATCGTAACCGATTCAATGTCCGTAATAGAAGCCATAGAACAATCAACGAACCAGCATCATGTTATAACAGACATTTTTAGCATATATGGTGTACTAAAGGAAAAAAATAGAAACATAGTCCTTATCTGGGCACCATCACATTGTGGTATCCTGGGTAACGAGAGAGCCGATGCTGCAGCCAACTCTGCTCGGCGTCAAGGAACTGCACGAACCACAATAATTGATGCTATTCCTCGAGAAGATTGGACACAACAACTTGCCTGCTCCTTTCAAAATAAATGGAACGTTGAATGGGAAATGAGTTCGGCAAAACTTCAGGAAGTAAAAACAAAACGTATCAAATGGAACACATCAAACAGAAAGTCTAGACGAGAAGAAGTGATACTATGTCCCCTAAGAATTGGCCACTGTGAGTTTTCCCATGTATACCTCCTGCGAGGATTAGAAGCTCCAACTTGCACACATTGCCTAGTACCCAGAACAGTAAAACATATACTATTAGAATGTAGAAGGTACACTAATATAAGGAAAACATTTCAAATGGGAACGGAAATGAAAACAATTCTGCAAGACGGGGAGAATGAAATAGAAAAATTGTTCAAATATTTAAAGAATATTCACTTTGATCAACGAATATAAAATGGAAACATTAAGCCAATGACCCTTAGGGGTAGAGGCTAAATAAACAAATAAAAAAAAAAAGAAACTTACTCCTTTATAATAATTTATAATAAACGGGAGAAAATTTGAATAAATAAATTTCAATAATTGAGGTTACTGAGTTATATACCTAATTTATACTTCTAAAACAGTCTCCTTTCTGTTATCCTTAATGGCAAAATATTTTTTTTAAACTTATCAAAATTTTCTACTAGTAATATATCTGTACATTGGAGGTTAAAAACACCACATCCATTTTTTGAATTGTTCAGATGAGCCAATCTTCCCATAACTTTGAGCTATTAAATTTTTTTCTTAGTTAGTAAAATATTTAATAAATAATGTACATGGTCTAATTTACCTCCGGGTCACAATTATGTATCGAAAAATAAAAATATTCATACCATTAGAGTAATTTATTTTGCTTCAACTCCTATGGGCCATTGGCATATTAACTTACAGTTATTATATTCTACAACAGAATTAATGTTTGCTTAAGTAAGCCCATAGTTTCCTTACTGTTTCTTCATTATACTGCAACATATCATCCATTGTTGTATCCAACATAAGGTTTTACTATAAGGGTTGTAGATAAGGTAATCCATTCTAGGACGCACTGAAGACAGTTTTCGAGATAAAATAGTTAAAAATTGTAAAAATTAAATTCGTGATTTATTGAAACAAGAAAGATGAAACAATGATAATAAATCATTTATCTTTCTTCACTCTCTGATATAAGCTCTGAAGAGAGACTATTTAAAAAACGTTTCCTTGATATTTAAATTCTCTATATTTTACATTGACTATGATAATCCATTTTCTCATTCTTAATGTTAAAAAAAAAAAAAAAAAATCAAAATTCCTACATACAACAAACTGAAGGGACGAAAACTATGAATCAATAAAAACAATTAAAATAATTGTTCCGGAATAAAGGATGCTGTAAAATTTTGGCTGGGACTTTAAACATACTTTAGTAAAGTTTTCTTTTAATAGAGTATTGAATTCTTGAATACTAGTACTTAAAAACAAGTGTTTTGAATTCAATACCTAGGTTTTTTTTAAAAAATGTTTATAAAATTGAGCTCCTTCTTAGGCATAATATAATTAAGATTTACGATCTCATACATATTAAAAACATATATGGTTTCATAACCACTCAATTACAACAAGGAAGTTGGCTTTAAAAAGGAGGAAAATTATTTGTTTTGACAGGAGGAATGAAGCCTAACCGGCAACAAACCCAAATAAGACAATCGTAGAAAATGAAACTAACAACCGAAGCATTTTAAATATTCATAAGCAGAACAGTGAGAGCTATAATGTATTCCAACCAGATCACCGTGCTCGTCCTACAAGAGAAAGGATTTTCCCAAAATCACCCATCATTAGCAAGATGAGCAAGACGAAGCGTATGTGATCGCACGGATTGGTATGCAAAGATGTTGGGCGGGGTCGCCCATGACACCTTTAGCGATGATATTTATTAGCAACTGGTTAAGGATGCAAACTTCCTCCGAGTAATTTAGTGCATGAGAAAACAAACAGAAATATGTTTTCAATATGTATGAGCTCGTACATCTTGACAAACAAATCTCACCTTACACTATGCCCTACATTATGTCTAAGGAGAAATACAACATAAATTTTCTAAAACTTGGTGCTGAATTCAAAACAGACTTCGGCAATTCAATGCTCCATTAAAATATAACGTTACTGAGATATTTTCAAAAATAAGTGATTGAAGGAAGAATTACCTAAGCTCTAGAGTGTCTGGAATTTTAATTATAGCTTGAATATATCTAAATTTAAATTATAAAACTCCAAACTCTCTAATTCTAAGGAAGAGAAACCTGTGGATCTTCAAAAAAAAAATTTTAAATTTTAAACTTCCACAAAGTAGTTCTGTAGTATTTACAGAATCAATCAATCATATTTAATGAAGTGTTTAATAATAAAATACTTAATCAAAATGTTCTCCTTTTAGTAGCTTTAATCACAAAACTGCAACATATTACTTATCCGGTTTAACGAAGTACTTTAATCAAAATTGGCATTCATGCCGGCACCTCCAAAAGGCAATTATGAAATGAATGCGTTAGACATTATGAAAGCGTGATTTCACTTCGCACATTTCTGAAATTACCCGGTTTACAGCTTGGAGCAACGGCTTGCTCAACACTTAAATTACTTCGTTAATGAGTTAAGAAATTCCCTAAACTCTGTCGCATGCTGCAGAAATAATGATTTTTATTTATTGGACGTAGAACTGTCATCGAATTATATCACAATCAGATGTGTACTAGATGATTGTTTATAAGTCTGTACCTCATAACTGGTACCTGTTATATAATAGTAATATGTACTGTATATTATATATACTGTTATATAAGGAATACAAGTATTTTAACTCGATAAGACACTTTATCAAAAATAAGGTATTGTAATGCAAAGAATTAATCAAATTTTCCATCAAATTTAATTTTAAAAATTTTTCTTTTGTTGATATCCTGCGAATAATAATAATGTAAAAATAAAAATAATGTAATGCATTCCCACATTCAGTTATTTTATAATTAATAAGAAACCTTGACAATAAATAGTTAGAGAAATAACAGTAGGGGTTTCTGAAGAGTCAATACTAATAAATTACAAACATTTTGTCATTTTAGCATTTACATTTAGATATATACCTACATTTTTAGACGATATAATTTATTTTTATCAAAACTTGACACTAGTTTATCTTATTAATAACAATCCTATACATTATTTCTAAAAGGTGTATTTTTGTCGGTACACCATAACCTAGTCAATGCTACATCAAACCCAATGATTGACCACTCATTTTGGATACTCTTCTTCTTCTCATGTGAAGAATAGTCCCATCCCCCCGAAATTTCTGAAAAAAAAAGTTATGAAGGAAAAGAAATTTTATTTGCGAATAACTCTAACTACTAAGAAAAAAGTATGCATTTTTTTCTTGATTGTACCCATGATAATTAGGAAGATTACTAAATTACCTATAAAACAAATCGTAAAAATCGATTAGAAATATGTATGATGTAAACAATTTGTATTGACGGAAGGAGTAAAATGTATTGAAATATATTTTTAAGTAGAAACAGAGATTTGTAATTCGCAGCTCGAAAGAACCTCGAATATGAATTATCAGTGCGATCGAAAAATACATTTTTTTTTTTCTATAAATTTGACCTAAGGCTCCCCCTTGTGATTTTTTATCGTAAATCAGAAAAATTGTTATAACTTCAATATTCTTCCACCTATTAACACGAAATTTTGCAGGGATATAGGACCTTATAAATTACACAAAATAACACAAACTGTACCTTCCTAAATAATTTAGAACTCAAGTCATAAAATAAAAACCTGTTAGGAGTTTTTTCTTTACTTACTCTTTATAGACACGTTAAATCAAAAAGTTATTTAAATGGCCTTGAAGAGAGATAATTCAGCTTTTCAACGTTTGTAGAAACATTGAATTAGGATAAAATCCTGAGGAGTTATAAATGTTTTAGTTAACGGCAGACAAAAACATCATAATGAAAAGTGAAGTCGTTGCCATGGCGACTAAGAGATTACTAAATTATCTACAAAACAAAAAAAAAATTTAAAAATCGGACAATTATTAACAAAGATATAGTCCATTAGTTTTAGTATACTTAATATTGTCTTCTTGTTAAAATATACTGCATTTAGGAGTAGAATAGTCTACTAAACTTTTTTTTCTGGCTGATATATTAACTTTATTATTTCTTAAAGGTATTTGTTTGTTCTTACATTTTATTTTTTTTTATAATTTAGAAAATCTCATGATCGGGACATTATTTCGTCTTTATTACTTTTATTATCTTTCCAGTCAGCGTTTAAAAATAGGTCCTAGCAAAGCAATATGTACAAATATTCTGATCTATTATGTTAAATGGAATATTGTAATCTACCAAGGAAAAAATATTAATTCCTTCTTTACATAATACATAGGAACTACTTATTTCCATTTTGTTTTTCTATTTCTTCACACATTTTCTTCGAATTATTCGCAGGGGCCAATTAGTCAGTTTTATTTACGATTTATAAATCTTTGGTTGGAATAGATAAATTTATAAATCTCGACATTTTTCTAGAAATACATCAACGTAACTCTTAACCTCAAGAAAATAACAACAAAAGTATATTTTCCAGGAATAATTCTGAGAACCGTAGGTCACGGAGTGAATGGCAAAGAGAAACTTATTTCACAAACAAACTGTACTATATGAGACTAGCTACTTAGAGACATAAAATTTGTATAATAGCAGAACTAAAATTTACATAATTTCAAAACCTCATTGGAATTTTAAACCCAACAAATAATCATTTCTCTTTCCAATTTTAATCAAAGCAATAAGGAAAACATATTATGAAATTTATAGAATATTATTAAGCTATATAACATAAACATTCACATTCACATTAAATACATATTGCATTAATAATCCATGTAATATTTTTCTGTTCGTCTTTAAAGACCTTGTAGATATTTTGTCATCTTAAAACACCCTTCTCAATCTCTGCCTATTTTGGGCTATAGCTTTCAACTCTGCAGCATTCATATTGATTCGATATATCAACCTGTTTTTTGATCTCACGAGTCTTTTTCAGTTTTTCTTTTTTTTTTTTTTTTTTTTTGTATATTTCAACTTATGAAGCATTTATTGATGAGTAAAGGCTTCCTCGTGGATTCCACGGAGCTACATATCCCACCCATCCAAACCTCCTTGCATTAATATCATGATATATTGATAAAGTAGTGTCTATGATACTGGTTGAGTGAGCAAGTTTATAATTTAGAGAAGATTTTATATTGATATTAATTACATGGAATTATAACGTATTTGTGGAAATCTGATCGAATATAAATCAACATTTCTAATAGTGTAAAATTATACAATTTTCACATATTCACAAAATAGAAATCCAAATTAAGACCTATAAATAACTTAAAAATTGTGAACGCTGTGGGAGAAGTATCGTTAGGAGAAAACCGGGTATATTTTATCATTTCCTATCTAATTTTTTTTATCCCATAAGAACAATTCCATTAATCTCAAAGCTATTACGGTAAAAAGGAATATGTATACATCCGTTTTAAGAACGCATACTGCATTTGTTAAATCTAATCAGATAAGAACTAAAACATAGGCGTTCAGATAGAACTTTAAAATGATTTCATTTAAAATAATCAAAAAATAATGCAGGGAAAATGATCAAATTTCAGTCCTCTATTTTTCTAAAAACATTTCTTTCAAAATATACAAAACAAAAAAAAAAGTTACTTTTAAATTCATAAAAGAAAGAATCTGTAAACGACAGATGTTAAAATTTATTAATGACTATAATTTATGGCAAAAAATTTACTGTTGAACTTTTACCAGAAATTGAAGATTTTGAAATAAGACCCTAAAAATCAAGTTATTCTTTCTAAAGGCGATGACAACAGAAATAGTCAACCAATCAATCTCTCTCTCTCTCTCTCTCTCTATATATATATATATATATATATATATATATATATATATATGAATATATTAATTGAAATGTAATAAGAAATATATAAATTTTGTCTAGTTTACAGTGAAGAATTGTTAATTCCTTAAATTAAACATTTCTTTAGTTATTGCTTCCTATTCAAGAAAAAACACGACTTACTTAAAAAAACTATATTCTACTTTCCTGCTGAAAATTGGTCCATTGTTTATATGAACTTTTTTGAAGCTCTTGAGGTTTGCTATCACTCCTATAAAAATTTCCCCCTACTTACGGGACCCCCTGTGTGCGTATATATTTCAACTACATCATAACCAATGAAAACTGTTAAGGTCATAAGCTCTGAACTTGTTCATGAGGCAAAGTGAGCTGCTTATACACCGATTGGCCACGGCATACACAACGCTCAGAAATAATTGACGTGTCCAAACGGACATAACAACCTTAAGTGTGACAATAAAGAAAAATGTATACTTTTCTAAACTTTCTATCCCTTGTTCCTTCTCTTCCTAATATTGGTCTATTCAACCGAGAAAGGCTTTCTTCACGAACTTCAATGGGCCCAGTACAAGAACCTTATAATTGCGTTGTCTAAATAATGGAGCTATCAACACACAATAATAGTAAAATGACAAAAAGTAAATGGAAAATTTTCAAATTATTACAAAACCAATTAAAAAAATAAAATAATTATTTCGTTTTTAGAAAATTGGACAAACTCCGTACGTAACGTAACCATTTGGTCGTTTTAAGACCCTCCGCCAACTTTCTTTCAATTGTAACATTTTATATCTAAAGATATTCTTTCCTTTTTTATTTCTTAAATTACTTCTAATTATATGATACTGAATCTACCCTGCAAATTGGTGAAAGTTTCAATTAGTGAATTTCGAAGAACGAAAGGAATGTCCACCGTGGAGACATTTTCTGAGCGAGTACACGGAAAAGAAATCGAAAGTACATAACAGCACTTTCTTTACATCAGGAATAAAATATAATAATGAATTGTAAGCACCAACAAATAAAAAACAGATCAACTCTTTTCTTTTTATAAAAGAATTTCACGGTATCCTAATTTCCAACATAGCTTCAATGGTTTCACGAAGCATCACAGAAATGATTCTCTAAAGAGCTAAAATATTTTAGTATGGGTCGGGAATAACTTGAATGTGAAAGGCATTTTCTCTTCCTTTTTTATCATGAGAACTTTATATCATTATTCTGTAATTTTATTTTGTTTCTGATTTTTTCGTGACAAATATACTTTTAAATTTTAATTTCGGAAAGTAAATATTTTGTTATTTAATTGTTCATAATTATTTTCAATTTTTACAACTGCAGTATTTCTTTCTTCATTTATTTCTTAAGCTAATCATTTATTTCTTAAGCTGAACACACATTAAAATTGAAATTTTTTGTCAAAAATCTAAATCCCTTAAAACAAGTAATAAGTAGTGTTGTCCTTGGTCTTGCGCACTCAGGTACAGTCTTGGTCTTGGCCTTGCACAGGAGTCTCGCAACAGTCTTGCAGCAACCTATTAGCTTATTACTATAATTTATTAGATAGGAAAAACCTAACTAAGTCCGAATGAAATATTAGAAGAGTTCAATGCAAAAGTATATTGGTTATACCAAGTCCTTACATACAGTAACTAAAATTTTCAAGTATTAGTAACTATTTTGCCTTAATTTTTATTCAAAAAATCAATTTTTTTTTAACAGTCTTGGTCTAGGTCTTTCAACAGCTAGGCGGTCTTGCAAAATGTAAGACCAAGACCAATTTTGTGCAACGGTGGTAATAAGTGAGTTCACGTACATTGATAGTGAATATCACGGAATCTACTCGACAAAAATGTTTCCACAAACATTTCAAATCGAATTGTACAACTATCGATTGTACAAGACCAGGGACTCAGGGACTGACGACCCCTAGTTCACGAACTGGCCTAACCCTGAAACCACTTACCCAAGGTTGGGTTAGATCTCGGAAGGGCCTTCGACCCCGCCTATTGCCAAACCTAGAATATGTAACAGAGTCTAACTCTTGCCACACAAGTCCGTATCTGGTCGACATTAAAGTAAATATAGTAGTCTGTGGTTAGCAGCACTGCTTATTCCACAAAGGGTCGTGCCTCGTCTGCGAGGTTTCCCGGCTGGAGTAATCCAGCCTGCTCTTCCAAGATGATCGGGATCTCTGGAGAAATGGATCTGTAATTATCTTATGAAGTTATGCTTCGTTGATGATTTCAGAGTTTCTAATTATGAAAAAATTACAGAGTGACTTATAATCTACAAATTAAGAACAATCAAAAAAAATTTTTTTTAAACAAATATTATCAAAAACTGTTGCCTTTTCATTTGTACTCTATTTGCGACGAACCTACCAATTTGGCGGGTAAAGATTAAGCTTAGATTTTAAAAATAAGTAATTTATTCTTGAATTCATATTATAATTGTTTAAGTTAAATGTAATATTAAAAAAAAAAAAAAATAGGACAAAGACATTATCTTTCATCGTGATTCAAAGCAACATGCATCTATAATTTTAAAAAAAATTTGCGTTGTATCCGATCATGAAAAAAAGATAAATCTTATCATGAAATATTTGGTTATAATTAAGCGATCTGTGCAGTCAAATGAAGTTTGTAGTTATTAAACAGTCTGTAAAACGTTCACACTCAGATGTACAATATTTTAAGAAACTTGGGAATGGTTGTTTCGTCATACATAAAAAAAATGTAATTAGTCTTGACAAGTCAACACTAACATATTATGATTCTTTAATTTAACTGTAAAATAAAAAACAAAAAAAGGACAAAAACATTATCATCCACGTGATTCAAAGCTAAATGCATCTATAAATTAAGAATTTATTTCATGGAAAACGAATATCTATTCGCGGAGATCATATTTCCTTACAGTTTCTAAACACTTATTTTAGATAATTAGCGCATTCAACTATTTAAAGGTTTGAACCATTTACACAGTATGTTTTCAGTTTGTGATACGCTTATTTGTTTCTCTTGATTTCTTTCAAGTTAGAATTTAAACAACATCCTGTTATTCCTCTCCGTTATTATAAAAAAAACAAAAAACATAAGGACAACATTGCTATAAGATTTCAAGAACTCTACTAAAATAGAAAGGATGATTACGGAAATTATGTTCTATCCCTGTATCACGAACTTAGTTCCACAAGAAATAACAAAAATGATTCATTCCTTTCATATTTCTCATCTGACGATGAAGAGATCTGTTTTTTGTTTTTCTTTTAACACTATGATGGAAAACGTATTTAAAATAATGTGAGTATGTCCATTATTCATGCCTTCCTGCAGAGGGAGTATTATATTCTCTACATGATATTTCAGCTAGATATATGAATTCTTCAGATTTTTTTCCTGGTAGGACAACATTAACAAAACATCAGAAATGAAATGAATATACCTTCTATGGAGAGAGGATGGGAAAATGATTGCTATGACAATCCTCGGAAGATATTAAAAACTTCACATGTGAAAATGAATTTTAAATTCGGTGTAAAAATGTACATACTTGTAACACCATTTTCCCAGAGTTGAAGAGCCTCTGTCCTACTTCCTGACGAAAATTCCTCCTAACTCTTTTCGTTTCCCAAATCAGAACCGAAAATCCTCTCTGCATCCAAAACATATAAATCCCTCAAATTTTGATCTATATATCACCTCACATAAAACCACTTGAACCACCAAATCCTTCATCATCCGTGCTACCACCTCTCCTTTTGGATCTACTTGCTTATCTTTATACGCCAATTCTCGTCAAGCTATGCAAGAATTATTTGTTTCTGTAATTACGATTGCTATTAGCAGATAAGTAACAAGTGCCGTTTTTAGAGTTTTTCATGCCAGACTAATGGACATAATTTCTGAACTCATTCATCATTCATAGACGATTTTTGTCACAGATTAAAATTAATAATTCATTCATTAAATTAATTGATTCATGAATGTAATCGTAAACTTTGTTCCAGATGGCCTAGAGGAAGGAGTGGTTAAAAAGCGAAGCAGAGCGCCCGCGTCCGACGGACCACTAGAACCACCGCCGCAAGAACTGGAGGAGAGGAAGGGTCCTCCAGGACCTCCCATACCTCCAGGCTTCCTGTCACCGTCGGTCATGCAGTACCTCGAGCTCGGCAAGTCCATCCCAGGTAAGGTGTCACAGTTGCGCAACTTCACTAATGACACGCAACAGGGCTCAACATTACCAGATAGGGGTTTTTAAGATTAGATGCTAATGATGATGAACTAACTAGAAAATCCATTTAGGCAAATCATATAGAATAATTTAGAAAATGTAGACGGTAGCGTTATTTCTGTTACGCAATGATGAAACCCTAATGACTCAAGAGCTGTCGTCTTAAATTTAATAAATGCTACTTGGTTAATGTCGCTCTTAAAATTCATTTCCAACGCACTTTCTATAAGGATAAGTTTATATATTATCAATTATAGAAATTCATAAGATCTAAAATCTTCTAATAAACACTCACTAATGTAAACAAAATTTAAAATAAGTACTTAAATATAAATATACGACATTAAAATGAAATTCAGTATTCAATGGATAGGTAATAAGGAAATATTAACGGGAAATCAATTATAAACTATTTCTATCTTATATTAACAGAAATAGTCCGGGGCACAGCTATCCTATCACCTCTAGAAATGAATCTTCCTCTCAAAAAGGAAATATTAGGCAGCTGGCAGCTCATCTGGAATGAGAGTCCACCAAGCAAGATGAAAGTTATTAAAAAATCAGTAAAGTCCTGGGCCACATCAAACCGTCCTAATCGCAGGGAAGAACTCGCCTTGGCCAGGTTGAGAATAAGTCATACAATTTTTTTATTTTTTTTTTATTTTTAATTTTTTTTTTTTTTTGGTCCTTCCCTTCCTCGCCGCTAATAAGGCTATACGGGATTTTCCCGGGCTAGGGGGTGTGAGCGGGGATTTAGAAATTTGACTCATTTATACCTTATCAACAAACAACCACCTCCAACATGCCACTACTGCAATAGCCCTCTCACTGTCAGCCATATTTTTTCAGGAATGTCCCTATTACGCCGCAAGCTTAAATATATTATCTCTTAGACCGGATATTTCAGCTATATTAAATAATGCTATTCAAACATAAAAAAAAAAATATAAATTTCTCTATACACATCGATTATTCAACAGAATATAGAAATGTATAAAAAAAAATATATAAATTTTTTTTTTAACTTAGGAGTTTCTGAGCTGCAGAGAACAAAAATAAAGAACAATCAAGCGTTGATGACCCTAGGGTTTTACGCCTCAAAGCCCAAATAAACAAAAACAAACAAACATAAATAATCACTAATAATCACATATTAGAAAATAATCAAATGCAAATTTTGAACACTTTTAATGGTCTTAAATAAAGTTTTACTTTATAATAAACACGATTTTATCATCATACTGCAACTGGCGAGAAAGTACAAATAATTATAAAATGCAGAATTTAAAAAAAAAAAATAGAGAAACTGATATATTATTTTTTTTTTTAAATCTGTATAAAGTAGGTACTCTTTTAAGGTTTTTATAACAATCATAGAATACAAACGATCGATTAAAATACTTTTTTTGCGTTGTATCCGATTATGAAAAATAGAGAAATCTTATCATCAAATATTTGGTTATAATTAAGCGACCTATGCAGCCAAATGAAGTTTGTCGTTATGAAACAGTGTTTAAAACGTTTGCACTAAGATGCACAACATTTTATGAAACTTGCGAATGGTTGTTTCGACTTACATAAAAAAAAAAAAAAAAAATGTAATTAGTCTTGACACAAATATTTGATTCAAACTTCGAGTCAAAATGACATAAGGAGAGTTCAGCGACATTCAACAAATTTTTAGGTGATGAAAATGCTCGGAAAAAAATTATTAGTGAGCAATATTGCTGGAAAGACTCGATAGTTAAAGGCTAAATAATAAGCAAAGACTTACAGTGAACAGGAAGTCCACTTTTGTCACTAAGAAGAATAGTATTTATGGCAATACTGAAAAAATAAATTTATTTGAAAAAAGTAATTATTTCTTGTTTTGTGTAGTTATATAGGACTAAATATTGCACTTGTCCATGTCTTGAAAAAAGAAAAAACTAATTCACATAAAAATAAATTATGATACCTTTTCCAATATTCATTTTAGCGGGTGTCATCCATCAATGATAAAAATTCCCTTGTGAAACGTACTTAAAAAAATATAATCCAGTAAAAAGTAATATTAAAAGATTAAGAAGCCATAACGCTACACTCGGACTGAAGAGCAGTTAACCTGGTTTTGAGTCCGAGACCTTGACATTCGATTTATTTATTTCAACACACGACTGCTGGAAATACCAAACGTCTCGTCAGTCTTTATAATATATCGATAGTTCAACATTAAGGGTCTGTCCTCAATGTATCGGCAATGAATTTAAAGATGGTTAATTATAAAATGAAATCACGAAAGGCTAATATCAATAAGCTATATATTACGAATGGCACCCTTAAGGTAGCCTTGCGACATTCGGATGCGCAAAGTATTCCGTATTCACCCAACCTTACGACATTCGGATGCGCCAAGTATTCTGTACTCACCCAACCTTACGACACTTGACGAAGCCCTGAGGAGTCGTGGGCAAATCTTAAGCCGAAGTCACGCTTCGGTATAATGAAGTCATCAGCAAGTCAATAGCGGGAGGTAGGAATAAAAACGCTAAAACACGAAAAACCTCTAGAGGAAATCTTCCTTTTAGGAACGGTAAGTGGTAAAGAGGATATGCTGTTTCATTGCCGGTAACAACTTGATGGCATTGGAGGCACAGCTGTTAGTTAAAGCGATAGTGTGAAATGGATTCCTTCCACAATAAGAAGTGAGTAGGAATATACAATAGATAGTTGTAAACTAATAGTGAAAAACACTTTAGTAACAAGTAAATAAATTCGCTCAAGTAAATAAAAAAAATCTCAGAAAAATGTCGTGCAAAACATCTTAGACAAGATATTCAATATCAATACTCAATAATTGTAATATGCAGTGATATATCTATTTGCAGAAAAAGCTTCCAAGCCTGGGATTCGATTAGAAGATTTGTTTTATTCTGTTTTTATAATGTGAAGTCACAGGCAATGTCGTCATATAAAAACATCGCAACACCCACCTGTGCGTAAGGTGGAGGAGTGTCTTAGTAACTCCCACGTTAGGAATACATTAACAACAGACCATCTCTTCTCTAGACAAAACAATTCAAGAAAAATGATTTTTAATTAACTCTAACCTGAATCAATGCTTTTGACCGAAACAACGAGTTTAAACCAAGTACCAATAAACAAATACAAAAAATAATTGATTTATTATCAGAAGCTTTCAAACCACAAAGTTACAGCAATGAAGGATCATAAACCACAAAGAAATAAATTTCACACACACACACAGGCTATGTTTCTATGGAAACATTTTGATGATTTATTACATAAGAAATATAAGCTGAAGTATAATATTTAACTAGAAGATCCTTACCTTTACAAAGACAATTAAGGTGATAGAGTTCCCTTACCTGAAACAAAATCAAATAACATAAACATTAATCATTAAGAAATAAATTATTAACTTATAACTATTCATTGTAGAAAATAAAATAAAATTGTTTGGAATCACATTATAAAATAATTTTGATTTAAACAGTAATATTTTAAACATTTCTGACTCTCACTCCTTTGACTGGAACGATCTCATACGACTCATGATAAAAAGAATTATTTGAGTAATTTAATACCAGTTCATGCCATTGATATGCTCAATCAATGACAATTGTTGATTTTTTCTAAGACACTTCTCGATGAAATAAGGCCAGCATGGCCTTTTAAAATAAGGCCTTTGCCTTGAAGTGGATACCCTTACTTGCTTCTAGTGTTCAGCTTCAGTTCACGATATAGGTTAATAGTTTCATGTTTCTTAACTTTGTTATTAACTAATTAACTTTTCATTATGATCTAATGGTGCCTACATGAAAAGTATTCATGGCCATGATGAATCAACCTACGGACTGTAAGTAGAAGCTTTATGGTATAAAAATGTACGTCTTATTATGCTTCTTTTTTTAATTTTTTTTAAAATTTATTGTATTTTTTTTTTTTAATAGAATGTAAAGACAGCTAGGATTTCATCTATTTATTCATCAAGTAATTTGTCTAGTAAATAATCTGAATCTTCATTCATGCTTTCTAAGTAAAGCACGTTTAACCAAATAATCCAGCAAATCAGTCGTTTCACTTCGCGTTTGCATATTAAAAATTAATCAAATCGTCGGTAGATCAATTAAGAACTCACAAACTTTACAGTACAACCTAACTAAAACCTTAGCACCACAGCACAGTCAGATTATTAATCATTCATTCAAAATTTGTGCTGAATGCTTCGCATTTACAAGTGCATACCCCAAACATATAAGTTGTAATAGACGATATGTTATGATAGATACACAACAAAACATATACACGCCTGAATCCCGATTTCTCTTGAACCAAACCATCGCCAGATGAAATCTCTTCAACGGAAGTTATGAGGAAACTTGAAGATGCATTAACAGCGAGGTGCAGTATTGCTCTGAACTTTCACAAAGGCTTTCAGTGTCAGAACGAGAAAGTTGCCATTCTGCGCAGTAGGGGAAACCCAATTTACAATTCGTAAAATTCGTGGAAAACCGCATCCTTAAATCTACGAAATGCTATTATTAGTGAATTATAAACAAGTTTCGGAATTCGTAAATTTAAATTTATAATAATAAAAAACATAGGGATTAGAATGGAAGGAAATCTTTATACTAATCTCTAAAGGCCAATATAGATGTATCAGACCACCTAGAAATAATAAGTTATAAAAAAAAAAAAAAAAAAGAAAGAAAAACACAATTATAGAAAAAGACAATATGCTCTGATTTTTTTTGTGGAACAAGTAGGGTATATGCATAGTCGTACCTCTAATTCCATATGAATATTCCTTCAAAAAGAAATAATTTAAAGAAACTCGATGAAAACGGACTTCTTAAAGCCAATTTGATCGATTAATTAAAGCGAAACAGCCCCGTTGACCTCTTTACTTAATCGATGTTCAATCG